>LJJS01000643.1:0-20024 GCA_001447215.1 Diaporthe aspalathi
GTGGCGGAGTGATAATACTGGCGGAGTGATGGTAAACCACGTTATATATAATAAATAATATAATATTAATACATTATTATATTTATTTTAATATATATAATAAAAATATAAGTTTTTATTTATTAAATAAGTATTGATGTATAAAAGAATATGTATTCATTATACGTTTATAGGAAATTGCTATAATAAGTTATATTATATTTTGTTTAGTGGGAGGGGTGTGCGTGAGGGGGGCGGTGCGTGAGTGGGTAGACGTACTTAACTCCTTACTATAGCCAAAGATGAAATTTATTTAAAGATGAGAACGCTTGATGGAATGTAAACACCGCTTGAAACTGAAACTGGAATAGGAAAAATTGGTTACTCCACGGCACATGAAAGCCAGAGCCACAGGGTGGAATTTGTGGCAAGAAGGTTTTAAATTAAGCAACACAACTGAATGCTTCGTTGTATGCCTCAGCCGAGTCCTTGGTCCACGGAAACCCCCAGCCGCAAGTCTTTGTTGTGAGAATATCATTCGAAATGTTGGAAACCGCGGGTCATCATCCACCACTTCATCTAGACTTCTCAGCGCGCCCACATCTTCCCAAACACTATGACCCAAACTTCATCGTTTTTCCCACTCTTTGAAAATGACATCTAACCCCTACAAAGTATTCGGGCTATCGTGCCCCAACGGTGGAGATTTCCACATCTGCGAAAATACCAAGAGAGAGTTCATCGGCTGCTGCACCACGGACCCATGCTCTGATGGCTCGGGCATTTGCGAAAAATCAAATCTCCGGGCGGCGTCGTTCTCGGAGTCGAGCTACCTTGACATACCCCCTCAGAGCTGCGACAGCACAGGTGGTGACAACCACTTCTATACCTGCACGGCCAATGATCCACCTTTTATCGGATGTTGTACCATCAACCCGTGCGTGAACATGACCTGTCCGTCTGCAAATCTCAGATCGGCGGTATTGTCCTCCGACCACGACGACAGAGCGTCTTTCCTATCCCCTCCAGCCTCGTCGAGCGGCGACAAAGACACCACGATAACAAAGCAAGGCTCGAATGGTTTGTCATCCGGAGCCGTCGCCGGGATCGTGATCAGCATAGTCGCTGTCCAGATCATGGTAATAACTTTCGTGCTCCGGCGGCGTTTCGACTGGAACCCATTTGCATCGTCCCGGGCAAGACGCCGAGCATTTTCTCAGGCAAAGTCCGCAAATGGCGCTCTAGTGAGCAGTTCCCGAGCTCCGGGTTCCGCAGATACAAGTTCGTCGACCTCCAACACTTTTTCTCACCTGGGCGACTTTCGCTCCGTGCTCTATTCTCCCGGCCCGGGCACTCCTTTGCCTTCATATAAACAGCATCATTCTGCTGGCCACCAGAACAGTTCGAGCGGACAATGGCAGATTTCTCCGGCCACCCAGCCACCACCTTCAGCGTTTCACCCTCCTGCCGGTTATTCCCGCGATTCGCCGTTCCAAAGCCCTATGCACGAGACACATGCTAGCCCGTCACCTAAGGTCGAGCCCCAGAATCCCTGGTCAAGTCATCAACAAGTCCACGAGCTTCTGGCTGAGGTCAAAAGCCCGGGGCTGGAGCTTCCGGCAGAGGAGCGGATTCAGGAGTTGAGGTCGTCTTGTATCGTCCAGCCACTCCGTCCACCGCCACATGTGAAGGGTTTGCTGGCCGACGAAGTGCCAGATTCCCCCACTTTGGGCCCGCCAATGAGTGCTGGCAGGGTGCACTCAGAATCCCGGGCTATCCTGGAAAGTCCTTCGACTGATCAATCCCCCACGAAAGTCGAGAGCGCACAGGAGAAAGATTTGACGAAAAGTCCGAGGACATTTCATGACAGGGGCGGATCACGAGAACATGGACAAGGGAGCCTGTCTTTTGAGAACATAAATTTCATATGAGATTCGAAACTTTGGTAGGGTGACAGGAGTAAAGGTTCCTGATAGGTTGGTGCGCATCACCTGGCGCAGGGTTCAACGTTGACCGCAGCCTGCATGGGATGTTTGGTGTTTGCAGGCTCTCTGTATGATGACTAAATCAACTCAATTAACGACGCCACAATATGTATATAGAATGAGAAACATTGCTCTAATACTGGAAATCTATGTCTCCGTGTAGGATTGAAGCGTACTGTACCATGGAGTGCCGTGAAGAGAGACTTCATCGCTTGGTTTGGTACAACGCTCGGAAACCGTCCCTTTCTATCTCATTTAGAACAATAGTCCCCTTTCATCTAGTTATTAATTCTGTATCTTGACTTCCCTGACTCAAATAGCGAGTACATTTCGTGTAGCCAAAGAGGCCAGTGTTCTCTCCAGAAATGCGTTGGTTGAGTCCTTGATAGGTAAGCCCGAGGTCTCGTGCTCCCTCATACGCCTGCTTTACTATAGGTACCTAGGTACTTAGGCCCCAGGGAACGAGTGAATTTTGGCCCCTTTGAGATTCTAGCTCAGCAAGATGAAGAGCTCTCAGCAGCTCATATGCTAACACGCTGGAGCAGCGTTGAGCCTCTGCATTGCAACCACGCCGGGCATCGATTTCAGACTTCTTCTAGAAGTAAAACCTCGCGTTACGATTTATCTTCTCCATTGCAGGTGTTTGAAAAAGCGATGCTGTGTAGCTGGTCTGTGACTGACTTGGCAGTTCCATTGTGCGGCTAACACACAATGCCGGGCAAGAAGACAGCCTTGAAATCTGGTAGTCATCAGTACCAAATAAGCCACCTGAGGCAACAGCAGACTCCTCTTCGCGATTATGGCCTGAGAGATGCGGTCATTGATCACTTCATGGTATTATGTAACCCTTGTTTACTGGGCCTGACTTGAATGACACTGGGGTGACTCGAATGAAGAGGAGACCACGACTCATCAATCCGATCCGAGTGCACTGACTGGTCCATCGCGATGATTACAATGAACCCCCCTAATGCTTTAGTCTTAGCCTTACTGACTTCGAACCATTTTTATCCACTTTGATACAACAGTGGCCGCATATGACAACCTTGGAAGTGAAGTCAACCCTCCACTGACTTTCACTACATGCGTGTTCCCCGTCAATTCAGCTGCACCCATCGTCCCTCTGGAGTCAGGGTCACGATCCGGGGTGCATAAACCCAACCCAGACTCTGCCAGCATTCAGCAGCTGTTCTTCACTCGAATTGTTTACTCAAAAATATCCACGTGTCAACCTCTCCCAGAGCATCCCTCACAACATTCCATCACTTCAGACATCTCTACATCTCTCTTCAGTTTGAACATCACGTCCAACAGTCCATGTCTTTCTCCAAAACTGGACCGAATCAGACCCCTTCGGCGGGCAAGGAGAAGGAAGTACCAGGAGTACCTGTCAGGGGCCGAGCCCAAGGCGAGGACCACACCCACCCCACGCATCACAGCCATCATGAACGGTCAGACAGCAGGTCCGTGAGCAGGGGCCGCACGCACAGAAAGTCTCGCCGCCCAGATGGCCGCGGCAAAGCCAGCCCCCCGCCTGAAGATTACGTGTACCCTTCGCCCGCCGGCGGCTTCTCGCCCAGGGGACGACCAGCCACGGCTGCCCAAATCGCCTACTTGTCTGACGCGCCCCACATCGACTACGCGAGCTTTTCCACTGGAAGAAGACAAGTCTCTGGGGTGGTCAGATCACCCCAGCCGTCCCACATCAGGAGGGAGATTGAAGCCGGCGCCGAGATGGCTCGGGCACGTGCCAGAGCCGCAGAGCGGCAGGAGGGGACACAGGAGGGTTCAGACAAGGGCAAAAAGCATTGATTTACACGGGGTTTGGAGGGGAAGCACTCGGGAAGGTCACGTCACGAGAAAAGTGTTAACATTGGGATGAATAAGTGTGTTGCCTGCCCATGTGTGGGATGTTTCTGTCTCAGGTTATGTTTGTTTATTGTGGAAATTCTTTTGCCTTGGAAAAGTCTTTGGAAGGGGAAGCAGGATGTGCCTTGTGAGGCTAGATGTTTTTTCTTCTTCTTTTTTTTCTCTTTTGTTTTCAAAAGTTCGGTGATAGGGGACAGGACCACAAGCACTTTGAAGGACAAGAAGGGGGGAAGATGATTCAAAGGCCAACTGACCGGCATTGGTGGTCCGACGTAATGAGGGCAGCATCGTGATTTTGTTCACTCCCAGCAGGCAGTGGGTCCTCAAATACCATGGTAGCTTAGCAAAAGTCAACTGGCACACGTTTCAATGCTCGTTCTCAGCTCATCACACTATCAGAAATCGTGGTTTGGAATGAATTCCACGAGCTACATTTGTCCATGTTTAGATACCGTCTATGCCAGAAGGCAGAATCTGATATTTACAAAGAAGTCTTTCCAATGCCGCCGACAGCTGCCCAGCAAGCATCCTAGGCAGGGACGTACTTGCTGAGGATGTCCTTGTATGCAGTGTACCCAGTGCCGGAAGGGGACTCCATGGAGTACATGTAGTCAGCCCACCAAGGACCAGCAGCCCACCACAAGGCACCCAGCCACACGTCGTTGTTCTCAACAATGTAGTCCAGCATGCCCTTGACAGCAGTCTTGCACTGGTCATTGTCGCCGCCAGCAAGCTCACCAATGACTCCGACCTTGTTGTTCTCCCGCAGCCAGTTGGTAGCCTCGGTGATCCTCTCCTTGCCGATGGTGGAGGAGACACAGTCAGGAGAGGTACCCGACCCGTCACTGTCGAGGTACTGGTGCATCTCGTAGACCAGCAGGTCATCAACAGTGTCTGTGATTTTTCCCATGTGCTCGCTGTTACCCGAGGTGGTCCAGGTCCAGGCACCGGTGTATGAGGTACCCTCCACGAAGATGTACTGGGTGGTAGCGCCGGAGCCGCGGACACCGTCCACACAGGCCTGGTTGAGCTCTGCCGCCTGGGTGTCTGTGGTCAGGTCGTGAGGCTCGTTGATGCAGTCGAAGACCACCTTGTCGTTGGCCTTGAAAGCGGTGCCCAGGTTGGTCCAGAATGTCTTGAAGTCCGCGTTAGACGAGATGATCTCGCCCTTGTAGCGGGCATAGTTGTGCGGCTCGATCACGGCGTACTTGCCGGCGTCGGTGATGTAGTTGACGACGGTGGTCAGGTTCTTCAGGTAATCGGCATCCAGGTCTGCGGAGAGGGAGGACTGTGCCATGCGCTCCGCCAGGAAGGGAATGCGGAACATGTTCATGCCCAGGTCGATGAGGGTCTGGATGGCAGTGGTGTCCGGGAAGATGTAGTCCTTGCCGTAAACACCAGGCCACTGCTTCTCTCCGAACTCTGCTCCAGACTCGGAGACGCCGAGGAACTTCAGGCCGCCGCTGGCACCCCCGGAAGAGGAGTTGGATCCGGCCGAGGCGGCACCGGTAGGAGTGCTCACGGGAGCTGAGGCGCTCACGGAGGCGCTCACGGAGGCGCTCGACGCGGCATTGGCTGCAGGCTGGGCATCTGGGCAAGCTGCTCTGCGGTGGTGGCGGGCTCCCGGAGCCGCAAGGGCAGAGGCCGCGAAACCAGCCGCGAGGATAGAAGAAGTGACACGCATGTTGAAATGAATGAGTGTGTGTGATTGGGTAAAAGAATGAATGTGTAAGGCTTGGCCTGAGAAGGTAGTACCGCTAACGAAAAAGCCAAGTCCAGCAGCCAAGAGCAGAGCCGCCGCGGCGGTATTTATTCAAGGAAGCGAGGTGGAAGGCAAGTAAGCGATGTGCCCTTCAAGTTGTGGATATTCGCAGTCGCCCGATAGGGCAAACGGGGTCGCATGTCCGCGTTCAGGGGTGCGACCACTCCTTCATCTGAGGGATCACTCAAAATCACACTGCGAATGGCCGGAAAAAGTTTAAAGATCGAATCATGGGCATTCCCCAAAAATGACCGATTTGCCCGGCTGGTTTCGAAACAGCAGACACTCGTCATTGGACGTTTATTTGAAACATCGGCTCGGTGGTGGATCTCATTTCATCAAAGGGGCTTCGCGATCCATTCAAGTGTCGGAACTCGGTCATGGTCAAGGGGCGGGCGGTAATTTTACTTGGACCAGCACCACCCATCGCCTGGCGTCACTCCGGGCTGGCACCGGACTTTCTTGGTAATAGAAAAGTTGCTAGCTTCCACGAATTTCCGATCATTTCGTGCCTCTTTAGATGGCGGGAGTGCCGGCTTTTCGCTCCGTTGGCTGGCATAAACGTGCTGTGCCGCAGAAACAACCTTTGAACGCTTTCGAGCCCTTGCTTGGACCTGTTCAGATTAAACTCACCAACAACCTCACAACTCAAATTGAGCTCATGCATCACGATGTGATATCCACCTGGGTCATCAAGGAACTATTTATTATCGGAAATGCTTTAGCGCTTCTAGTTCACTCTCCTTTTGCTCCTACCATAATGAGCCTATTTAACAAGAGCCCCGTGGTATCCACAAGATCCTGCACGGTCGAGGGATTGAATGACAGGGGTAAGTGGAAACAGGCAGAAGTCAAACATTGAAGCTTATGATTCGACACATAACATGAGCACGTTTATTTAAGCCTAATATGGAGGCCGAGGGCATGTGCTGCATTGTCACTCTCACAGTCACCTGCTAAAATTTGTTTGGAAACAGCATAGATGTCATGTACGCCTTTGGAACGGCATGTGATCCAGAAAAGGCCCAATAAATATGTTGTGAAAGACACGACAGCACAAGTGCCCAGGTGGTCTGAACCGGCACTTCAAACAATCCAAGACTGTATGGTGTCGTATATTTTGTGTTTTATAAGAGATTCTCCTAATTCGTGCCATTTCAAGAATCTCCTCTCATCTTTGGGAAACGGTAGCGGCATATGGCACTTCCTGGCTGACGAGAAACTGCGGTATGTCCACAGCTTGTGAAAGATTGCAAAGCATCGCAAAGCCTTGTCCTTGACTCTAAACATGATGTTGAGGATGTAGGTGACCGGATCTATGACAGGACCGACCGTTTCGACATAACAAATTGTCAGGACTCGGGAATGATGTTTGTGTTGTCTTGGTGAATACTTGACCGTCTGAAAAGGCATGGGGAGACACGATATTGAGAATAAATGATGCAACGCTTCGCATGTACGGCACCGCTTGCGCTTGACGGTAGAGGATCCACAATGAGATTGACTCGAAAACAGATTCAGCAATTGCTTTCAGGTAACAGAAGTGCCAAAGAGGCCGGTGCCTCAGAACCTTGTAAACTGTGCGCGTCTAGTGTTGGGAGTCAAACTGTCCCACGACCTGACTGTCATCGACGTGTTGATGCTATTTATTCGAATTCCACCCTGCGGCCGTCGCTTGTTGATTCGTATTTGCTGCATCCTGGTTACTTTCTGAAAGCGAACCTAGGTCTGAGGACAGAACAGAAACCTCAAGCACGCCGATTTTAAGGCAGTCGTTTCTTGTCATGGAAAACGTACGTTTCCGCCAAGTCAGCAGTGACTATTCGGGTGTTTAGAATGATCTGTAGATGTGAGGTGCATAATCAATAGCGAATTGGCAATAAAGACCGAGCACGCATTCAATGTGACTGCTATCTAGGCTGCGATGGTTGTCCTCACTGACTAAGAAAATCAGACAGAAATTCCTCGGTGCAGAATGCTTGACAGGTATAAGCAATCGGGATATCCCAGTTGGCGCGAAACAATATGACCATCTTGAGACGCAGGCATCAACCATATTGCCTGGCTACGCCAGCCTTACAATCGTAGCATTGCGGCTTGGCCTTCTGAAACTTGCAACTGCATGAGAGACTCGGACCCTGCTCTAACAATTTTGTAACCATTCCTACCAAGCCTCATAGTGTGGTCAAGCCTCATAGTGTGGTCAAGCCTCATAGTGTGGTCAAGCCTCATAGTGTGGTCGTATCTCGAAATGCCATGTCACTCGGCCCAAGCGGCTGCAGCCAGGCGTATGGGGACCAGGATAGTAGATCAAGAGTGGCGATCCCTCGCCAGCCGTTGTGGCATGTCAGGTTGAGCCAAGCCCGTCTCGTCTCAACTTCCAAACAGGTGTCATCTGGCACCTCCATGTATCACCTGTCAACTCATTTTTAGGCCACAATACATTGGTGAATAATTCAGACAGGATTTTGGACTCCATGCAGGCGTCAGGAAACCCCTCAGTCGGGCACGGCGGTCTTCTATAAAAGCCGCTTGACCAACTCTCCAATGCAGTTCAAGTTTAGCTACCAATGCATCGCTCTTTATCTTCCGCAGTTGATTTCTCGCATCCCTATATCAAAATTAGTGCAACCACTCCTTTCTCGACGCCTGCCCACCAACGGTCTTTCTCCAGGATGCAGTTCTCCACCATCGCTTAGATCGTCACCGCCCTCGAGGCCGCGAAAACACTCGCTACGCCCGCAAAGAAAGCCGGTACCTAGGTATGTAGTTTTCGGGACTCGTCCCAGGAGCCCCTCAGCCTCGCCTACGCTCATACTGATCAACTGCCTGCAGCCACCGACGGGCAAGTATGCACCGGCTCTGTGGCCAACCTGCAGCAGGACGGTGTCTGCAAGGCCGGCAAGTGCAATAATAGAAATCCCACCAAATGAGCTGGATATTGTAGCCAGCGACGACTGCGCATGAAGATGCCACAACATACGACCCATCTCGATCTAAAGTCACTCTCTCCGGCCCTTGGGTGGGCTAAGTAGGGTTCTGCCGAGGACGTGGGGAGTTCTTTACATTTGGAAGGCCCACGGTCCGGTCCATATCTCTGTCTGTATTTAGTTGTTCATTCATTATAACTAATTCAAGCACTCATGTCCAAATCTTGTGCCAGCTCGGTGATGAGCTCTTGCCCAGGAGCAGCGGACAAGAGGCATGATGCTTATGAGCTTGCTACTTGAGTACAAACCTCGCCAAGACAGAAAGAAGCGAGCCAAGCGAGTCATTGCCCTCGCCTAGCATTTGCGGAGCAGTTTTGCACTTCAAAGCATCGCCGTGACCTGACTGTGTATCAACGTCCTGTCCATCTGAAAAACACGGATCGCTCACGGTGGCAGGTGTCACCAGCTCTCCGAAGGTTCGCCATCGAATGTCCGACTCGGCATTCGCTCCTGCGCTTGCGTCAATCCCTTTTCAGCCCCGCCCTTGTGTAAGAACGTGGGATCGTGGGCTCTATTGTTGCCGAGTTCCCCCACAGTCGGGAATCTTTACCCCAGATTTCGGGGCCGGGCCTTGCGGGGTTGCGGCCACGGGGAAAATGACCCCATCCGGGCAAGCAGAATGGGCCCCACCCAAGACCTTCCCGCGCTGTGCCAATTCGGCCAACGTTTCCGCGCGGTCTGGGGGAGACGCAACACATCCCCGGTCTCTACCGCCTTCAGAAGATGTGTGCGACGCCCGTTACATCCAACCCCCCCTTCTTCTTCTTCGGGATCGCGAGGGAGATCGACGCCATGTTAGGGGATTGCACTTTTGCTGAGGCTGGGTCGTACGGTAAGTATACCCAGGCTTGCCAGGTAGTATAAGTAGTCGACGATGGGCGGCACGGCGTGCAGCTGTGGCACGCTCGCTACCGTTCTTGCAGCATCCAATTTGTCGCCTGTTGCGCACGCGCAGAACTGAATCCTGGAGCCGCATGAATCTTGGGCTGCATCGTCCAATCGAGTGGTAGAGCCTCCCTCCTCGATCTCTCCTTTTGTTGAGAAACCCTCCCCCTGCATAGTTTGGTCGAGCTCTCGCACACACTCCTGGTCACCCTGTCTGCAACCCACTTGATTTCCTGGTTGATCCCGTGGATGAAATCGAGCGAAATTGTGAGGTCCTCTCATCCGTGTGTTCCGTTGTCATAATCGAAAGAATATCAGCCCGAAGGAAAGGATCACCACCCCAGAAACCACACAAGATGGCGTCTGCAGGGAACAAACCAGTGGTGCTGCACATCGGCGACCCGATAAAGTACAACCCAGAGACGTATGCGGCCTTCTCCTCCGCCTTCGACGTTGTCAGGCCCAGCGCCGCGGAGCGCCAGCGGCCAGAGTTCATCCGCGCGCTGAAGGAGCGCAGGTGGGGGGACTTCTCCGCCATCTTCCGGCCCTTCTGGTCGACGGGCGGCGAGATGGGCAAGTGGGACGCCGAGCTTATCTCGCTGCTCCCCTCGAGCTGCCGCGTCTTCGCCAGTGCGGGGGCCGGGTTTGACTGGGCCGACACCAAGCTGTTCGGAGAGAAAGGTGAGTCGCACCGCAACAGGGCGGATGCCCTTCTCCCTTTTTGTCCCATCCACAACGATCCTGACGGTGGTTACCGCCCCATGTAGGGGTCATATACTGCAACGGCGGCCTGGCAGCCGCAGAGTCCGTGGCCGACTTCGCCGTCGCGCTCGTGATCGGCACCTTCCGCCACCTCGCGTGGGGCATCGCGGCGGCGACGGTCCCGTCCCTGCTGGCCTCCACCTCCGGCGGCGGCAGCAGTGACGGCGCCCCGGCCGAGGCGGCCTTCCGCTTCTCGCACGAGCACGAGGTGTTCCACAGCCGCAACCCGCGCGGCCACGTGCTGGGGCTCATCGGGCTCGGCAAGATCGGGCAGATGATCGGGTCCAAGCTGGGGAACCCGACGATGGGCATGGTGCTGCACTACCACGACGTTGTGCGGCGGTCCCCGGAGGAGGAGGCCCGCCTGGGGCTCACGTACCACCCGACCCTCGCGTCCCTGCTGGCGGCCAGCGACTGCGTCGTGCTGTGCACGCCCGCCAGCGCCGACGGGAGGCCCATCATCGGTGCCGAGGCGCTGGCGGCGTTCAAGCCGGGTGGGCGGTTCGTCAACATCGCGCGAGGGTCGCTGGTGGACGAGGACGCGCTGGCGGATGCGCTCGAGAGCGGGCGGGTCAGCGCCGCCGGGCTGGACGTGCACGCCGATGAGCCGAGGGTTTCGAGGAGGCTGTTGAAGTTTGCTGGGCCCGAGCAGATCGCGGCCGCCGGGGCCGAGGGCGGGAGGATCGGGCCAGATGGGAAGGCTGTCAACCCAGGGCGGGTCTTGCTGACCTGTCACAACGCCGGTGGCACGGTGGAGACGCACATTGGGTTTGAGGAGCTGGCCATGAGGAACATCATGGCTGTGCTTGAAGGGAAGACAGCAATCACGCCGGTGAACATGCACTTCCTGAACAAGAAATACAGCAAGTTGTGATTCTGGGGACGAGGGGGGGGATGAAGTTTGTCGGAGGGTGCAATCATCGAGGGGCGGACCAAGTGAAGTGGGTCCTGCCTGGTGACCTTTGTTTGATCTGACATGTCACGTCGCAGGCATGCTTTCCAAAGCGAGAGTAAAAGCACTTGTTTAAGTGAAAATTATATATCATGCAATATATCTACGGGACCGCATTATCTTCGTGCATCATCATTATCATGTTGTATGGCGTCGTTCTGTTCCCCGACTGCAACCATCACGCTCACGTTGCGGTGTCTTCTTGCCTGGCAGTCCCTAGAAGTTCTATTCAAAGTCTACATCCCCCGCCCTATGAAATCCAGATCTGGACCACTGGCCTTTGGGCCAGGTGGAGGCACATCTGGATATCGCTGGCCAGAAGACGGGTGGTAGCGGTGGGATCGGCTGGTCCCGCTCGGGGCCTGGGCCCGGGCCTGGGCCTGTGCTTCCTGCTCCTGCTCCTGCTCGAGTCCCTCCTTCTCTGGGTCCAGCTCGTCCGCCTGCGACCTCTGCTGTCTTGCCAGTCGCCGCTGCTCACGTCGAGTCAAGGCGGGAGCTGCTGCTACACCTGCGAGGTGGGCTGGCGGTGGTTCCTGTGTCATAGGGGCGCGTGAATCGGGCGACGAATCATATCGGTCGTCATTGACGTGGAAGTGGAAGTGCTGACTGGTAGGGCCGTGTGGCGCGCCTGGCTGCGAGCTTTGGTTGAATCTGGCGGCGCCTGGCTCATTAGAGGTACGGTTGTCGTGTGATCTCCTGTTGTCATAAGAGTTCCTGTTGTCGTACGAGTTCCTGTTGCTGTAGGACCGCTCGTCATATGCCCTGTTATCGTTCTTGACGTTCCTCTTGTTGTAAGTCTTGTTGTGAACGTTCTGCTCCTTGTTGGTCTTCCTGTTCCCACCGCAGATGGACAGTGTGAACTTGGTGCTCTTGCGCATGAGGTACCATAGAAGAAGCGCCAGCAGAGACAAGAAAGCAATGCCTCCCACGGTACCGCCTGCTATGGCGCCCGTGTTGGTGCTGCTCCCATTGTCCCCTCCACCGCTGCCATTGCCATTGCCACCGCCATCGCTAGCACCCGCGCCTGCGCTCGCTTCGCTCCCAAGCACTGAGGTGATAGTGGATGTGGACCCATCTGCCGCGGTGGTAGTAGCAACCACGGTGGAAGGCCCGTTCTGGCCCCGTGAGGCGGCCTCGGCCTCGGACCTGGAGACCGCTGCGGCGCTCGAGGAGCTGGCTGCTGCCGAGGACCGTGATGCGTCGACGACGAACTGTGGCTCATCCAACATGGAGATGAGGGTGGCGGTGGGGAAGCACTTGAACATGGAGCGGGCTGGCGTGCCGGTCCAGACGAGGGTGCCACACTCGGGCTGGTCTGCGTCCTGGCAGCATCCGGTCTGCGGCCCCGCGGACGTGCATTTGCTGGACTGCACAGCTTCGTAGTTGAGGCAGACGGTGTAGAACTGCTCTACGCCGTCGGTGGCGCAGGCGACAACGTCCTCGGTGTTGGTGGAGCAGCTGAGCGGCGACTCGCAGACGTAGGGCTGAGAGGAGATGCCTGCAGTCCAGCCACAGGTCTGGTCGTTCACCCAGGTGTTATTTGCAGAGGACGAAGACTCTGTCCTCTGGCGCCGGTGGAGTAGCAGATCGACGACTGCCTTGGAGGGTGGTGGTGTTGGCTGAGGGGCATATTGCTCATATTCATAGACATCTGCTGGCTGAGTTGGGCGTGAGAGGTCGCCACCTCTGATATCAAAGACTGGATCTGGTGCGAAGGCAAGCCACCGAGCTGTGGCCTGACAGCTCATGGCCGATAATGTGAGTATGATTGATGGCTTCATGTTGTCTGAGGTTGCGTCCTTTGTTCTCGGGTGCTGCCTCGGCTGGAGAAAGGGGATCCAAACGGAGGGAAGTTGAGCCCGAACCCAGCGGGTCAAAGACAGCGCTGTGAACTTATGTTATGTGGGCAGAAACAAAGAATCTTTTATATCTTCAAAAGTCCCTTGCAATGGTGGCTTTCAGACGGCACGTCTCAGCGTGAATGGATAAAAACAATGGAGGCAAGCAATTGTGATATGTTGGGGAGCAACTGGGCCAGTAGCGGGCGACAAGGCAGGCGGCGAGGCAGGCAAAAGACGAGTGTGAAAAACTAGGATGGTTAGGGATTGACAGGTGGGTGGGTCCAGCCGTTCAATGGCTGTCGGACGAAGCTAATTGTCGGTGGCGGCGAGGAGAACCTGAATAAGGCGCAATTGGGAGTTCTAAGTTGGGATAGATGAATGGGCAGTGGGAGTAAACAATAGACAATGGACGATGAGTAGACAATGCTATTGAGTGGCACAGCTGGTCCGAGCCGTACGGAAAACGCAGACAGGCCAGCAGGCAGGCAGCCTCTCTGCTGGTGACTAGATCAAGGCCCAGGGATCCGAGCGAGACTGAGCAGAGCGACCACGGTTGCTGCGCGTCTTGACTCTTGCAAGAATGGGTGTGGTTGCAGGTGCAGGTTGGAAGATGGAAGAGTCAAGCCACCAGCAACGACGATTTAACCGGCCAGACAGGACAAGGAGAACGACGGCGGCTGCTACTGATCTATTCCGGGGTGGCGTGGGCGTTCCTGTTGTCTGGGTAGCCGCCAGGGTGGGTTCATCATTGGCATCGTGATTTGAGGACGGCGCTTCTCAGGTTGCCAGCACCCCTGGAAGTTCGTCCGGTTCACGCATGTGTGCAGCGGCCCCCTCCGCCCCTCTCCGGCTTGGGTTCAGGTGGTGGCTGTTGGTGCCTCTTGTCCATTTCTCTCTCGTATAAAAGGGTATCTCTCTCTCTGTCATCATCAGCTCTGTCAGATCTCCAGTTTTCCATGAGGGATTGTGGGATTCTCAATTTCTCGATGGCCCCCTCATGTGTGGGGACGAGGGCACGATGCCATTTGACATGAAGCGCAGCGCAGGTGGTGGTGGTTTTCGGCGCGGTCTGAGTGGCGGTCGACTTTTGGGCCTGAAACCGGGAGCGGGAGCTTAAACGCCAATGCCTCTGTTGCCGCGTGTGCTTGGCGTCAGTGTGTGCTTATGTCAGGCTGCCTTGGCTGATGCAGCATACCTGGGCAGCTGGGTTGAGGAAAGAGGGTTAGGGTATGGTTGTTCTTCAATGCTGGGTCTGGCGACTCGAGCCGCGCTGAGACACGTCGGTGTCATCGCATCTTCCCTGACCCGAGTCTTGGCTGACTTACAAAGGTTATTTCTGTTGATACGACCTCGGGACTGCTTCCAATACGGCTGGAGGAACCCCGACCTCTTCGTACCACACCACTCACCGTATCAAAGTTCAGCGCCCAACCTCCAGAGCCCGCCAGCCATCGTGTGAGGAGGGGGATACTTCCCTTGTTGACCCGGCCGGGCTCTTCTTCAACACGATGCTTAGACCATCTTTGTCGCTTTTAAGTCTTGAAAAGCATCCCATGTAGGCCGCGGCGACAGACTCTTCCCCATGATTGCTACCGTGTCTGGTCCCTTAGGAGTCGAATAGTCACGTTGCTCTGCTGCCCACCAAGGGCAGAACAGGCATTGATCCTACAAGTGTAGCCACATCATCACCAGCCCTGGTGATCTCTTCTCCTTCCTCTCACGGGCTTACGTCCTGGACACTCAAGGTTGAACATTGCCCGTTGAACAGCATAGACATACGCAAAGACTATGACGTTGCCTTGACTCTTGTTCGGTGTGTTGCCCCTTATTTAGACCATCACCAACTCGTGAGCCAGCCCCTGCTTGGGCACGCCGCACTCAGGAATGCCTCTGTCTCAGACCCTTCCGCCCTCAACCACCAGCTTGCTGAGACATTCCCTTGGACGATGTCGTTTCCAACCTCATCACGGCTCGAGGTCATTGCTCAATCCGGAACTCATCAACATGAGAAAAACAATCTTTTGGGAGGCGGCCCCCTTCCAACGGCGGCCCTCTCCCAGTCTCCTCTTCTCTCGGACTCACGAGCGCCGCATCTCAACCCCTGATGCTCTACGCATACAGCCTTGGCATGCTGTGTGTACCTGTACTGTAGGTCATTGAGTGCTCAACATCATGGAGGTGCCGTCCCCATCACCAACAGCCAGCACCTACGACTATGTCTATGACAAGGACAGCGACCAGTACGTCCTGGAGCGGTCCGAAGATGCGACCCTCACCAAGCTGCACTGGGTCGTGCTCGCCAACCTGGTGCTGCTGTTCATCCTTTGCTTCATCACAATCCTCACATCCGGGCTCGTATTCGGCCACAATGTCACCTCGAGTGACTGTCTGGGCCAGAGCTGGGTCATGTTCTCGGTATGTCACATCTCACAACGGCCGCCCCCCCCCCCCTCAGGGGCTGCTTCTGCACACACCATGCCACCCTGCATGAACAGCAGACGGGACAACAAACGGCTGCATGCTGCATGCTGCATTCTGCAGTCCGTTTTTCTGGTTGCCTAACCCTCTTTCGTCAACAGTCAATCTTGGGCTTCCTGTATATCGCCCTCCACCTGCACGCCGCGCGTAAGGGTGAGCTGGTCAGCCACATCCACCATCCCGCCGTCCAGCAACCTCTCCAATCCTCCGCCATTGTCGTCGCCCGGATCGACATTATTGCCTGGGCCGTCTCGCTCATCATCGTCTCCGTCTCTGTGTCCAAGGACCCCGCGCCTGTCTCTTGCGTGAACCTTGTCGCCTGCGCTTCTGCAACGTGAGTCCCACCTTTTTGCCTGCCCTACAGGGCTGTTTTGGGAGAAATGGGGGGCCAAAGCTTGTGATACAGTGTGGAATTGTGGATACTGTCATCTAGATCCCTGAGGAGGCCCACCGGGTGATCCGGGGATGGTCGATCATTGCAGGAGGGGAGGCTGGGCCTGAAATGAGCAAACCTAATTGATGAGCATATAAGATAGACAGTCAGAAGCAGAGGGACGAGCAGGAAAAAGGCTGACAGGCAGGCTTTCCCACAGACCTACACTGATCTTCCTCATCTGTGTCGCAGAAAAGGCTTCGCGACCGTTTGACCTGCCTTACATCACCACACGCTACTCCAGGCCCCCGAGCGTCATCACTTGCCGAGTCTCCGCCCTCATGGCTGCAATGGCATCAACGCCCGAGGTCACCTCCGAGGACAGCATCTCGCGGCGCGGCTCCGCCCGCGGCAACATCCACGGCCAGAGGCCAAACTCCCACACCCAGCACGCGGCCGCCATCGCGGCCGCGAACGCCGCGGCCGGCCCCCCCGGCGCGGGGCCCGGCGGCCACCTGGGCGGGCCCAGGGCCCCACCGGCGACCCGCAGGGAGTCGCGCTCCTGGTCCTTCACCCGCTTCGACGACAGGACCAAGAGGCAGCTCGCCGACTCGGCGAGCGAGGCGTCGCAGGCCTCGGACGCGAGGCCCCGGCTCGGGGGCCCGAGGCCGCTGGCCGCCAGCGACATCGCCGTCAAGATGGGCGTGCTGCCCCCGCCGGTGTGCACGGAGCCCAAGGAGGTGCGGCCACAGCCGAAGCAACAAGAGCAGCAGCAGCAGGTACCGCAGTACCACCACCCGCACCAACAACAACAAGAACAACAACAACAACAAGAGTACCAACAGGACAACGCATATTCCGAGAAGACAGGACACGACGGCAGCGGTGGCTGGAAAAGCGACTGGTGGGCACTCCGGACCGTAGCCGGGTGGGTCAACCCGGGGAGCGGGGCCACGACCCCGGTGTCGACCCCCGGTGTGGGTCCGAGCCCGGCTCCTGTCGTCGGCGGCGGCAGGTCGAGGTCCGCGCGGCTGTCGACGGTGGCGGAGGACTGGGTGCCTGCGGGTGGCATCGGCCCCGGCGGCGACGGCAGCAGCAGAAGCAGGGGGATCTATCACTACAACAAGTGCTCGTCGCCCACCCGGCCCCCACTGGTGAGGGGCTCGGGAGACCGGGCCCGCCACGACGTGCACGCCGTCGACAGGGCGGCCATCCCGACGCCGCCTCCGCCCTCGGCGTCGTCGACGGCGGGGGCGGAGGGCAGCCGGCCTGTGCGCGCGCCGACGGCGGCGAGGGTGAGGCTCGTCAGGGCGCAGGAGGCGCTCAAGTCGCAGGCGAGGACGAAGTCTGGGGCGAGGGTGGTGCTGACGAGGCCGGTGCACCTGACGGGTGACCGGAGGGGCGTCGGTGGGGAGGGTCGAATGTCGCCGGTGAGGCCGCCTCTGCAGAGCAACTTGAGCATTCCGGGGTCATACGTGGACGAGTAGGACGACGGGAGAGAACATGGAGGGGTCCAGGAAACGGAGTTTTGAAGCGTGTGGTTGGTTGTCTTACAAAATGTAGCGAGAAAAATAATTCCCAGCCCCCTCCCCCACCCTCAGTGATGATATGATGATGGCTCTCTACAATCTATACCCATGACGCCGTGCAATGCTTCGAACCAAACAGCCACACCAGCGAGAATCAAAGAGAGTATAGTGCCCAAAAAGTAGAAGAAGCCACCTGCCAGCCCACCGCTGGACAAATACGCCGCTCTTCATCTCACACCGTCTCAACCGAAGAAGTGCGATCCGTCCTGGAGCATGCCGATCTCGGGGCACCACTCTATGGCCTGCTTCCGCTGGTAGTCGGTCAGCCACCTGAAGGGCTGGTGGTATCCCAGCGGCTTGTCGTGGTAGATGGTCTCGACGGCGAAGGTCATAGCGACCTCCTGGTCCGGCAGGTGGGCGCCCCGCTCCTTGAGCTTCATGTACAGCCACTGGTCCTCGAACTTCATCCACGCAGGCTTCCTGGCCGGCGGCGGCGCCGGCACTTCCTTGCCCTCCTTGCCCTCTTCGCGCTTTGAGGCGGGGCTGTCTCCCCCGCCTTCTCCTGGCCTGACCTCGGCTTCTTTCTTCGGGGCGTCCGTCTTGGGCTCAGCTGCCTGCTTCGGCGGTTCTTCTTTCTTGGGCGGTTCGTCCGTCTTAGGCGCCTCCACCACGACCTCATCGGCAGAGTCTCTCGCAAAATCATTCGCAGGGTCCCTCACGACCTCAAGCACCAGCTTCGGGTTCCGCAGGCTCAATCCGCCATTGTAGCCAACCCCATACTGCGACGCAACAGGCGCGCCGATGAGGTCCCACTCGAGGAAGTCGTCGATGGCGCGGCCGCTGTTGCCGCAGACGATGCTGTCGGCCTGGAAGATGAGCACGCGGCCCGCGCTCTCGAACCTCTCCCAGAACCAGGGGCGCGTCAGGAAGACCGAGACGGAGCGGTGGTCGGGGAAGGTGGTGTCGGCGGGCAGGAAGTAGATGTGCAGGCGGCGCTCGGCCATGAGCCGCCTGAAGGCCTGGCTCGCGGGCTCGACCCACTTGTCCCTGCGCGTGAGGAGCACGACGGGCCACTTGGGCCCCAGCACCGCCGCGAAGTGCAGGACCACGGGGACGAGGTTCGGCACGCGCGACGGGTCCGTCTCCATTATCACGGCGACGTTGTCCGGGAAGGGGACCTCTGGGGGTGGGGGTGGCGGCGGCGGCGGCGGGGGAGGGGGCGGGTTGAGGGCGTGGTGCAGGGCGTCGACCACGAAGAAGTCGTCGCCTGTGCCCACTATCGGGGGGCCCGGGGGAGGCAGCGTGCTTGTCGAGCTCGAGGTTGTCTCGGTTGTTGTCGCGCCGTGCTCCTTGGCGCTGCTGCCGACGGGGATGAGGCGGAAGGTCGAGTTCGACTGCGCATGGGAACCGAAGCTGTTAGTCTTGGGTGGTGACGGGCGTGTGGAAGGAATGGGTCTTCGTGGAAAGGGCTAGACGAACGCCAGAATTGAAGAGTCGCGATGTTCCCAGGACCCAGATGACGACGATGGCGGCTCCGGCCAGGACCACGAGCCTGAAACCGCGGGTGCGGGCGACGCTGAGGCCATACTCGTCCACGCCTGCCATTTTGTCTTGGGTGTTGTCATATCATGTCGTGCTAGCGTTGGGTGCGAGTTGGGAGACGTGGGTGTTGGGTCTCCGAACACGTTGCTTAGTCCTGCAGCGAAGTAAGGTTTGAAAGGGTTTCGACTTCCCGTATTATAGTAGGGGGTGCTAATGCTGCGGCCCATCGGAAGGATTGCGCGGCTTGTGGATGCAGCGTCATCCCATCCGTGCGTCCATCAGCCTCAGCCCGGGTAACACGGCTGCTGATTTTTGGATCACTGCCAGCCTCATGCATTGATGCAAATGAACTCGTTTCGAATTTCTTTATAGGTTGTTTTTCTTTTTGTGTACATGCGTACTCCCCATTTGCAATATGAGCTGCTAGCACGCTGTCTGGCGTTACTCTTCTCACTCTATGACGGCTGCCAGTGTGCAGTGCAGTCAAAGGCCCTGCCGGTTGGGACCCTGCTTGGTGCACCAGACACGATACTGCTCAGGGCCTCACATGTTTTCTCCAACGTCTACATGACAGACATTCCCCAAAAAGAATTTTAAAAAAATATATATGCTCGGATCTCTGGGCTGCTCTCAAATCAAACCTGTTCGCTTGCGAGGTTCAATGCGTGCGTGATGCGGTCCGCGATGCCACTTTTGTGATTGGCCATGTCAGCCGTGCCTGGCAGCCTCGTAGGCCCTGAGCCGCACCTGATCTGTGAGCCTTGCAGTTCCTTCTGTGTAACTGCTGGAAGGTAGTGATTAGGTACCTAGGTAGTTTTGTCTACTGCAGTCCTTAGCTGAGGGGGCAGTGCCGCAGCAGTGCCGTGGTGGTGAACTGGGCGCCTATGCATAACTGTAACAACATTTATTTATTTAATTGTTATTTTATTAGAAATAACTATTTTACTCATTTGATACTAGTTTTATTAATACGTATGGTAAGGTAGGGTATAGCCCTATTTATATAGAAATAGTTAAATAGTAATGTGGAGATAGCAGCTGGTGTGCACATGGTACTACTGTACTCGTTGTGTTCCC
>LJJS01000643.1:20033-35360 GCA_001447215.1 Diaporthe aspalathi
CCCCCCCCCCACACACCGAAAGAAAACGGCGAGATGCGTGTTAAGGGATGACTTTGGAGCTCAGAAGAGCCAAGAGGCTTGATGGGAATATCTCTCTTTTTTGTTCAAAGGAGGATCGGGGGAGGCCTTGCTGTTCAACATGATGACTCGGCGGCATTCGGACTGCTCGGAGGCGGCTCCGGGTGGCAACAAAGTTGAAGGCGGTTATTGACAGTAAAATGCAAAACAACGTCAACTCCTGGAAGCACTCCACAGGAGAGTTTTCAACTTTATCGCTGAGCCGGCCACTTTGAACAGAGTCATGCTCGCAGCAATAACGATGCCTTGCTATGATTTCTGGACAGCAGGCAGCACCCCGGCCTTGGGACCACTTCTATGATGTAAGTTGCTCTGGAGGTACAGCCCCGCTCATGACTTGGATATATATCTGCAGAGGGTATCACGACTTCCAAGCTCATCCTCACAGCAGTCTGTCCCGAATGCCCTCGAAACGTCACTAAACGTGCATCTCTATTTCTTACCCTCGTGTAACGGATTAGCTAACCTAGGAGGTTCAGAGAGTTTCACAGGACCTGATCAGGACGCCACTCAATCCTTACAAGGAGTGGGGGGGTGCATCAGTAGCATGGTACAATTGTGTTACTGATAAATTAAACTGGCTGTAGTATTTGAGCAAAAGACACCCGTCATGGTCGAGAGGGGAGAAAGTGCTTCCTCCCGTTTTGAGAGAAGCCTCAAACCAAGGCGGAAATCCCTGAAGTCCAATAAGAGGGGCTGCGACGATCTCGGTACCCAATTGGATGGTACGATGTTCCGGAGACGACCGGGGACGTAACCCAACATACTAGAAAGAAAGATCATTGATCAAGGTACCCATCAGTTGACTCGTCCGCCCCCTTGCCACCACCCGATACCAAGACAACAACTGTACACAAATATCCACGGACCATGATAACCACCACAACCCCTCTTAAACACGCCCAGCCAGACCATTTGTCCATCACCCCTTCCTCAACCTATGCCCTCCTCTTGACCCCTATCTCTAACCCAAGTGGTTTTCTCAGGAATCCTTCGCGCGTCTCCATCACGTCCTGCCGCAGGAACACGTCGTACCTCCTCGCCCAGGTGGCCACTATGAGCTTCATCTCCATCTCGGCCACGTTGCGGCCCACGCAGGCCCGGGGCCCGTAGCTGAAGGGGATGAAGGCGTTCTTCTGGCGCGGGGTGAGCGCGTCCCACCGCTCCGGCCGGAACTCGCCCGCGTCCGGGCCCCAGATCTCCCGCGAGTGGTGCATGGTGTACGAGGGCACCGAGAGCACCGTCCCCGGGGGGAAGTAGTGCCCGCGGATGGACACCCCGCGGGGGGCGTCGGCGGGGATCTGGCGCGGCAGGCCGATGCCGCTCGTCGAGTGGTAGCGCAGGGCCTCGTTGACGACGTTCTGGAGGTAAGGGAGCTGGGCGACCTGCTCGTAGGTCGGGACCTCGCCGCCGGCGCCGCCGGGGATGGCCTCGTCCAGCTCGGCCTGGAGCTTCTGCAGCACGCCCGGGGTGCGCGCGACGTGGTACAGCAGGGCGCAGGACGAGTTGGAGGTCGTGTCGGAGCCGGCGATGAGCTGGGTCAGGGCCTCGGCCGTGAGCTCCTCGCGGCCCAGGGGCTCGCCCTTCTCGTCGCGGCCCTCCATCAGCCGCGCCAGGAGGTCCTTGCGGTCGATGGAGGGCGGGTTGTCCAGGCGGCCCTTGACGCGCGCGATGGCGATGCCCGCCAGCTGCTGCACGCAGGCGGCACCCTTGCTGAAGAAGGGGTCGGGCAGCCACGGGGCCCACGGCTTTAGCTGAGGGAGGCACCCCAGGGTGGCGCTGACCTCGCCGCGGCGGTTGAGGATCTCGATGGCCGGTGCGTAGATGGGGTCGGCATCCGGGCTCGACCGCACCTCGGCGAGGTCCTCGCCCCGCTCGAGCATCCCGAAAGGGGCGCCAAAGGCCAGGTCGCCGATGACGTCGAAGGCGAGGTAGTTGAACCACTTGAGGCAGTCGAGATGTGCGGTTGGCGTCTTGCTGTTGTTGGCGCTCTTGGCGATGAGGTCATCCCACCGCTTGACAAACAACTCCAGGTTGGTGTGGATGTACGGCTCGAACTGCGAGATTGACTTGAGCGAGAATGTGTGGCTGACAATCTTGCGCTTGCGCGAGTGCTCGACCCTGTCGCGCGTGTTGAACAGTCCACGCTGGATCGACACGAATGCGTCATAGAACTCGCTATTGTGAAACCGGTGAGTATGAAGGCGGCGTGCGAACAACGGGAAGTAATCCTTCTTACCTCTTCAGGAAGCCGTTGCCATGGCCGTATATGACCTGAATGGCCTCGTCGTCGGCGACACTGACATGGTTGGGCTGGATGCGGACCACAGGACCCAGCTTTTTGTGAACCTCGTCAACGGTCAGGTACCTATCCCCGCGCCGGCATACCCAGAGAAGCCACAGGTTTGAGAACTGCGCGGGGAACGGGGCGGGGATGTGTCGAAGGTGTGCGTATGTGACCAGGTACGGGTACAAGTACCAGGCTGCAAAGAGGACTGGAGCTGCGAGGAGCGCCAGCGGCGAGAGGAGCAGGTTGACTATGGCCATTTTGAGGTGTGTGTCCGCCAGAGAAACACGTCGCGGAGCTGCAATGGCGTCGATGTCGATGTTGATGTTGGTGTTGGTGTTGGAGAAGACATCCGGCGCCCTTCAAGTATTTCCATGCGCTGCGGACGGATATTATCCATCGTGGCCCACCCCTGCTCCGCTCCGGGATCTGCAACGGCTACCCGGGGCCCAGCCTTTGTCACCAGTCTCCTGAGCCATCCCCACAGTCCCAGAGCAGCGGTGTTTGGGCTGCCTGTCCACTCAGAGCAACGCCATTTGCACTATTGAAGGCAGGGTCTGGGGGCATTAGCTCGTGGCCGTGGGAAGATATGGGGACCGGCAGCCATCAACGGCATCCAGCGTATGACGACGGCCCAGTACTCGCCAGCTCGGTCTTCGCCCTAGTTCACCGCGGCACGACGTGCTTCGAATACGTGAATTATGATTTTGTTTTCTGCGCGACTTCGGATTCGGATCGTGGCCTGCGGATAGCGCATCCGACCGGATGCTTCGCCCAGCAAGAAACCTTGAGTAGCGGAGTTGGGGATGCGGGGGAGAATCGCCGGGAACCCCGGCCGGATCTGTCAAAAGCTTCTTGGGCTGGCCTCTCCCGTGGGGTTTGGTCCCAGTCCGGCATTCAGGTGCGGTAGCTGGGGGGCAACGAACGTGGGGGATGTCGTGGCTGTCGTGCACTATTTCGCGACGCGATCGTCGTACGCTCGCGCTCTCGCCTTTTTATGAGTAGGGCCTGACCCTCATCACTTGACCGACCGCTGCTGCCATTGGTGTTTGAGGCTCCACTGCCAAAGCTCTGAACGTCCAAAACGTGCAACTAGAGCAGAGATGCTATGTGGCTACGTCATCTGGACGGGAGCTTCTAAGTTCTTCGCGGGGCAGCGTGCAGCAGTTCAGGGGCACGATACATGTCAGATATTCACCTCTGCGACTCATCCTCGACGGTACTATCCCAGTGATTCTCATCGCAAGTCACACACGCAGACCGGGCCAGAGAAACACTGATATTGGGGATGATTGCCTTCAAAGTACCATGAATCCCAGACTGGGTTGAGTCTGGTTTTTACCAACCTCGAATACCCGGCTAGCGATGCTAAATAGCAACTTGACAACAACCAGGAGTCAAGTATTCTAAGTCCGAACTTGCTCGTCTTCCAAGGTTGAGAACGACGAATCAATTCGATATTTCCACATTGACTTCCTACGCACTTTCCATCAAGTGCCCTCGACGCAACACAGTGCACTCCGTGAGTCTCGCATCCAGTTCAACCAATCCGTTCAGGTGCCATGCACTCTTCTCGGCTCCTTACTCAACTCAACTTGGCAATCTTATCATGAATCAACCAGAGGACCTTTAGGCCTCTCACTTGCATTGGTTCCGGTTCGAGGCTTTCAGGATACGTAGTAAAAGAGGAAAGAGGATTTACCGTTGCTTTAATCCGCTCGCTCCTTCAATCCTACCTGTCTCATCATAGATATTTGTACATAGTCGAAACATGACGGCAGGAATAAACCTAGGCATACTTGAGTATGTGGCGATTACCCACGGATGTTGTTGGTTGGGAACCCAATGGCTTGCCCTCAAGGGACGGTAGATGCGCGCAGGAGACTTCACCCAAACCTCTTCTTTTACCAGACCCGGTGTGATTCGGGCATGATATACCCACCTTGGCCCCCTGAACGCATCTTCTTCCACCCACCGTCCTGTGGTCTCAAGCCATCTCTCGCTCAGCCAGCATGTTTTGATGTCTTCCATGACTTTCAGCACGGCTCTCCTGCCCTGAACAGGATCCGAGGCTATGCACTTGTCGAAGAAGCTGTCGGTGAGCTGGTCTTGCCGGTTCTTGTGACTTCTCCAGAAGTCTCGGTACTTTCGCACACGCTTCTCATCAAAGGGATCAACGATGACGATGCGCTCTTCCCCCAGCCGTCCAAATAGCCCCGACCGGATAGCGGGCTTCTGATGAGCATGGAGACATACAACTTTCAAGCAGACCAAAATCTCCGACATTGATTCGACTATGTCCCTGCTCTCTTTGCTCGGCATAGACAACACGTATTGTCCTCTGATGGACCTGATACCACCCGGGGGGAGCATCGCATCCTGCAGAATGGGGACTGGAATTCCATCGGTCTCGTGGTTTCTCCGCACGCCCTCAAAGAACCAAATATCGTGGTAGGTGTTGAAATAGAGATGCACCACTTTGTCACGAGCCCTGTCCACCCAATGCTTTCTGATGCGATGGCAGATATCCGGTTCCTTGGGGTTCAACGGGTGCTCCAGCAAGGCACCCGTCTCGAACGCGACGCGGCGCGACTCACGGCAGACACGGGTTATGATGGGCGGCTTGGCGTTTATGTCGCTCGTGCTTTTCATGAAGCAGCAGCCACTGGCACCGTCATGAAGTCTCGTCATGCATGAGAGCCTGTCATCGTATATTTTGCCTGGGATTTCCAACGCATCCTCTTGACAGGGAAAGTCAATCTCGATGACCCGGCGCGGTAAGCACTCGCGCCAGATGGCGTCTCGGAGCTCCTGGGGGAGCTTAGGGAACAGATGGAATGAGGTAGCCATGTGGGAAGTACCTGTCATCGAGGGGGGGGGGGCTTGGACGGGGATTATGTCCGCATACTCACCTACCATGAAGAAAGATCGGAATTTGACAGTGAAGAGGACGAAGGAGAAAATTCTGAGCAGAAACGGTTGAGTGGGTGTTGGTAGCTTTATAGAGCGAGGCAATGTGGGTCTGTTCTGAATTATGATTGAAAATATGGGGCAGCCGACCTCCTGAGACCTTGGGATTTGACGCCATTCCCCGGCAAGCCCTGTTGCCTGTTGAGTAGCGTCAAAAGGTCCCAAAACTGAAGTACCTACATATCGTGGTGTGAAAGGGGCAGGGAAGCTCTGTGATCGGCTACTTCAATGTCCAAGAGTGGCCTAAAACATTCAATAACTATCTGCAATGACATTCTAAAGTTCCCGTGCCATTCTTCTCAACGTCAAAATGTGTTTTGTGCTGCAAGATCGAGCAAACATCTGGTCTAGATCATGAAGCTGCTTAATTCTGAGCGTATGAAGAGGGCCATATCAAAAATAGTGGCATCGCCGTTGAGGCTGTACTGTTCTAACTCCTACACTATGGAGAACCTGAGATCTCCATCATGGTCGCAGGCTCCCGAAGGCAAAGTTGGAGTCACGGGCTTGTCTGTGTTGTTGTACACACTTGTGCTTGGGTCACGCCATCAACTTGTGTTTATGTACGTTTCTGAAATGCAAACTTCATAATCTGATTTCGAATTGGCTTCATCCATGCACTTTGCCGCTCAAGGGGTTGATCTGCGTCGGGCGGGGCATGGCGAGCACTTCAATTTTTTTGATGGCTACCTTGAGGCCGCCGATGGCATTCTCCTCACACAGCGGATATTATTGTCGCCATGGAATGACTCTCGGGTGTACTTACTATCAGTAACATGTACAGCTTGGTGAGCTTTCTACCAGACGTGAACAAGAAGGGGCTTTTTAACGTTCAATCCATTAGGATCCTAAATAAGTTGGCCAAATGGTCCATGCTAGTCTCTTTACCTCGATCTAAGCCGGAATCATTATTTCATCCAGATGTGTATGCAGGAGGGCTACTTATGGGGGACTACGACTATGTTGCTCCCTAGCTGTGGAAGAACAACCAATTCCTTTTCCAAACACCCAATCCGAGATTCATGCATGCCCGTGCCGTACGAAATCTTCTTATCAAAGCTCAAGTACGCACTCAAACTCTAATACGTATTTGTAATAAAGCGCACTCATACATTTGTATCCTCATGTTTCGTCCCACACATGACATGTAATCGGAGCATTGTCGAAATACTGTTCTGGCCTTGATACTCAGTGAAAATCCCGAGCGAGAGAGCTCGGCAGCTATTATGTCCAGGAAACTGTGGCATATCTGATCACGTCAAAACTGAACATAGTGAAAGGTATTTCATCCTGAACAGTTAGGTAGGTAGGCACATAATGCGATAGGTAAGACTCATTATTTGATAAGTTTTATGCTGGAATTTAGTCTTGGCGAACATTGAATGAATCAGCTCCTGCAGGATGGTTGTGAGCTGTCACCGGAGCTCCGAGGCCGCTGGGCACCTGAGCGCGTCAGCTTGTGACACACAGCACGGTCAGAGGTGAGCACTGCGCAGTATGCTTTGATAGTTCGGACGGGATTCATATTGCAAGTGGTATCGGACAGTCCGCCATGCCACATAGCGTAGCGTCGCACCATCAACCGGCCAGCTTCACCCCTGCCCAAGGGTGTGTTTGAGCCTCTAGCGGCCTCAGATACACTCTCCATTGACAGTTGGCTAGTGCAGAAGCCAAGGAGGTGTCTTGTTTCCTGCATTTTAAGGTTCGCCCTTTCTCCAAGCTGACCACACTTCCTGTTGTGCTACGCGACGCGGACGTGCTTTATGCATTAATTGTGACTTCGCCTGCAACCCCCTGGTTTCCTCTCCGACGACATCTCATGCAAATACACCGGGAATCAATGGGAACCCTCTCATACCCACATCACCCCCCGAGTCCGTCCACCAAATAAACTCTTCCGCCTCCGCCGGGGCCGTCGCGGACCCCGCGGCCTTCCAAATACAAACGCATTGATGGATCAGCCTGACTACAGTGGTCCTGCGGATGCGACAGACGACCCGGAGAAGATACCGCGGTCCGAGTCGCGCCTTAAGAGGCTGTCCGGCGCGACCGCCAACCGCCTCTCCATACCTTTCTCCTTATTCTCATTCAGGTCCCGCACTTCGGATAGTGACGGCCAGAAGCCCTCCAAACACCACAATGGCCGGGCAAAGAGCTCTCGGCCGAGTGAGTCCACCACCCGGTCGTCCACAGCAACCGCAGCCCAGCCAGGCGAGCAAGATGCCGTCGGTCAACTACCTGTCCTACCGATACTTGGGACTGCGCGTGGTGGCTACCTCAGGTCATTGCTTTCCCTGTTCTCAGATGGGCATGACAATGATGGCATATCTACTCAGACCGCCACCCCAGTATCAGACCACACACCTGTGACCGATGCTAGCCCGTGGTCACGGAAACTGGGACTATACGAGTACGACTTGGACTCACCAGTCATATACAGGTACTCCAAAAATCACCAACTCTACATCGGATGGCCTGATGTTGTAAACCCGCCAGCAGAGGCACTCGTGGAATTTGAGACAGAGACTTTACCGCTACTGGAGCAGGACTTGCAGGGAATTTGCGCGCACCTCAGCCAACAAGATATCCGGATTACGTATGAGCTCCGCATGTCTGGCCACGCGAATCGAGCAACCGGCACGGTGACCTTGGCACCGACAGTATGGATTCTGTACAGGTCATATACGTTGGCTGGTAATGTGGTGACCGCAGCTGCGCTGAACCAAGTCGCCTTGGGCCTGGACTACCTGCAGACAGACATCGAAATCCACGAAGGAGGGGGCCGGATTGAGGCAAGCAGCGACAGGAAGCTGGTCGATGTGGACCTGGACAACAGCAAGGACAATATCCAGCTGTCCAATGGGGCTGTTCTTTCCGTTCATGTGGAAGACTGCGAGCAAAAGGACACGACATGCGGCGCGCTCGTGTGCGTCACGGTGCAGGAGGACAAATTCCGCACGCAGCAGAGCCTCTGCCGGCTGGGCGGGCTTCTCAAGATCAACGGCAAGTATGTGCTGGGCGTAACAACCGCGCACGCGATGCTCGACACCAGTGGGATATTCAAGGACTCGTTCGACGATGCCGCGGGGGACGACGACCTGCGCACCCCCAAGGGCAAAGCTGTCGACCGGGACGCCATCGTGCTCGAGGTCAGCGACGTTGACGGGTGGCAGGCGGCCACGCGCGACGCGGCCATCGACTTTCTCGGCATATCCATGAATTCCCGCGGCGATGTCGCCCTCAACCGATCGCGGCCCCAGAACGCCACAGACTTCGCCATGCTGCGCCTCCGCGACCTGCCCGGCTCCATCCGCAACCGATATGTGCCCCCGGGCTCGGATGAACCTGTGATTATCAACTCCACTGCGTCTGCTAATTCATCCGCGCTCGACGAGGGGCCCGTGTATATCTTGGGCGGAGGTGGTCGTGTTGCCGATGCCCAGCTCGTATGGGGCTCGGTGTGTTTCATCATCAGAGGGAGGAACTTCCACGTGAGGAGGGTGCAAACTTCTCAGCCACTCGGTAAGTGTCTCTGCCGAATAATCAGAGTGTAACGTCGCTGAAACCTCCTGCATAGGCCCTGGCGCATCAGGATCATGGGTGGTGAAAGGGGAAGTCCTATACGGCGTCATCATAGCCGTATACAAAGACGAGCCCTTCGCCCTGATGATGACAGCCGAGAGACTTTTCGAGAGCATCCTTGGCTCAGCCTTCTCCATCCGCACCGTGGAACTCTGGGACGGCGTCCTGCCCGAGGTCGACAGGCCGGAGCGCGTAGGGCGCACACGGTCATCGATCACAACGACAACAGAGGCCTCCTCCTCGATGACAGTGTCCAAACGCGACTCGAGCACGCGCACGAACGGCACCCAGGCGGAATCGTCCCGCCCATCGACCCTGACGCGCAACTCGACGACGCAGGTGCGCGACTTCCAGCTCAAGGCCGACGGAGGAGGTGCCAGCCAGGACGCCGGAGATCCAGCCGAGGTGCTGGGGCTGCACCCGGCGCTCCGCGGCCAGGGCGCTCGCGAAAAGAGGGCGGCCAAGCGGGCGTCAAGAGGCAGCCGGGCCAGCAGGATCCTGGCTCCCACAGCGCAGGTCAAGAGCTACTTAGACAAGAAGCTGCCAATCTTGGTGCGGCGGGCGAGTAAGGGTAAGGGAAAGAAGGTTGACCGTGGGACAACATCGGAAAACAGATGAGTGAACAGTTTTGATGGTTTTTGATACCCATGCCAGACGGACTGCAAAATACCCGACTCTTGCTCCGGGTTTTCTGTCTTCGATTGGGGCAGTGCAACGAACTTTGGCTTTAAATTATGGCGTTTGGGCTGTCCGGAAGTGACCGCTTCGATACCACTCGTGATCACTACTGGCCCATGGACATTGGAATTAGCAATGAAAGGAAATAAAAATCTCCATTTCGGATATTATCTCAAGCGCACAGTGTTGAAATAGATGTCTATTCTAGATCTTCTCTATACGGCACTCCTCACAGAAAATCTGCTCCAGCTCCTAATCTTCGCTCCAAAATAATAAAATGTGACCGGCGCGCATATCATGGCTATGCAAAGAAATGCAAGCAATGAAGTGGCCCACGGTATCCCGAGGTGGTCGTACATGATGTTTGCCCACAGTGGAAATGAAGATGCGATTAGAGATCGGATGATGACATGAATCGACATGGCCGAGTTGGCATGGTGTTGATAAACATCGACCAAGTAGACGATGCCGGTGATAAATATGAGCTAGTGCATTGTGTTAATGGCCCGCCATGGGTTCCAAACCGAGGTCTTACGGAACATTCTGGGGCACAAAGATCAGGCAACTGTAGTAGAAGAAGAATGGTACTCACGAGTAGCCCGTACCCAATCATGAAACTCGCAATGACCTGGTATATCCAATGCATGTCCTCGGACCAGCCGAACCAAAACAGAGAAGGAGGGAGAAGCCCAGCCCCAAGGATCATTGGAGGAAGACGCCACTCCGGCTCGGTCATCCCATCATTTGCAACGACTCGCTTTTTGTAGTATGTCATTGTGTACAAGGAGCAGGTGAGGAAGGCTGATATTACACCCAACAGAACCGCGATGAACGGCAGGTCGCTCATGGGGACAGACCAACCCCGCTGGTGATACGCGACCGGAAACGCTTGAAAAGACAGGTAGAGAATTCCATAGACGAGGGTGAGATACGCAGTGAGGATGACCAAGATAGGCTCCTGTACGATGATCCGAACCGGCTTGGTGAGATAGCGCTGGACAATGTCGTGGAATTCGATGGGTGTCTCTTCAGACATGGCGTGTAGCGCCCGATTCCCCGTCTCGAATCGCAGCCTCTTCGCTTTCAGCTGCAGGATCTTCCGGCTCGACGTCTCCCTGACGGTGAACAGAGCCAGAATGCACAGTACACCGGCGAAAATCAGAGTCACCCAAGCTGTCCACCTCCAGTGTGCCTCATAAGACAGAAACGCCCCAGCAACCGGGGCGATGGTAGCGCCAAGGTTTATAGACATGCCAGAACATGCCAGCGCCACGCCCCGAGGGATCGGCTCATAAAGCTCAAAGTACGTCCCAGACACAACAGCAAAGGCGCCGCTCCCAAACGCGCCCGAGAAGAACCGCGATACCAGCACCGTCCTTACATTCCCACCAAGCGCGATCGGGACCTGGAAGACGGACATGCCCGCCATGGCGATGGAAAGCGGCAGGAGGTGGCCGAACAGCTCGGAGGCCGGCCCAAAGAAGATGGGCCCCGCGAAGAAGCCCAGGATCCAGAGTGCGACGCCCAGCTGGCCCACGACCAAGGGCACGCCGAAGGCCTCGGCAAAGACGTGCTCTGCTGGGGCGAAGACGCTGGAACCGAATGACACGCATGTGATCATGCCGGAGGTTACGACCACGAAGAGGACCTTGCGGCGCCTGGGCCAGTTCCGCGGCCGCTCTGGGTCGCTCGGCCCGTCCCAGTCGACGATATTATCGTTTTCGGTCGTTTGGCAGCCGTTCCCGGGTTTCTCCCCGCTCTCCTGCTCGAAAGTTTCATTGCCAGATTCCAAATCGTGGCCGGACTCGCCAGCCGTGTCGTAGCTCGAATCGGTAGCATCGCTCGGGGGGGTCTGACGTGCCGGAGGCGTGCGGTCCCCGCTCACGGTCGGGGCGGCGGATATTGAGGTCTCCACTGGCATGGCGTTGGCTATAGCTTCGTGACCCGCTATCGAGCAGGCGTCATTGGGGCCGTTCGACTAGAGACTGCCGTGCATATTCTGGAGCCGTTTCTGGGCCTCCCTCCCACCGAGGGGACGGGTCGTCTTTTCTAGTCCGGCGATTTCGGGGGAGCTCCGGGTCGCGGCAACGTTTTGTGGGTCTCGAGGGCGGGTTTGCCACGGGTATAACAGGGCACCGGACGTCATGCTTGTGTTGGAACGAGCTCATGAGGATATTGTGATGTTGAATGTGGTCTCCGGGATTCAATGGGAGAGACGAGGCAAGACAAGGAGAAATCTGATACGTCCCTGTAAGTCATTTGGAATTTCTGTTAACTTTGGTGTGGGCTAGACGTTGTAAACCTCACAAAATCTATGTGCTTTACTTCCAATTCATGGCTTTCTTCTCAGGTTCATTAAGTGCCGAGTCCAAGTCTGTTGGCTACCGACAGAATTGGGACTTCTTTGCCGCTACTGCAGCATGTCCTAGGATCCAGTCGTGCCAAGGTTGCATATCGGAGTGGTGTCACAAGGACACGAGAGCGTGCCTCCGGCAAGTTCTTGGAGTAGCCGGACCCTTTGAGTGTGAGTATATGTGCATACGGAGTGCTTGAGTTAAATCCTGTTTCACCAGTGATGCCGCTTTGGCAGTGATGGTTTCGCAGAATTGGTGTGTAGCAGGTTGTGAACAGTGTGCCAAGTCGAACTTCATGAGTTGAAATCTACAGAGTTTCCAAGGCGGAAACTAGGTGGAAACTTGGCATCAATTGCAGTGGTCAGGCAACTACAAAGTGATTATCTATCTCCACATCTGGCAAAGGACTGATATTGAAATCACACGACGCCATCCAAGCAATATTCACATGATTCGCAATAATAGAAATAACCACCACTTATTAACCTCAATATGTACATTTTGTGCCTGTTTGATATTAGAAATGTTTTTTGGATCCCAGCAGGAAACAGGAAATTCGCGTCTAAACTCCAGAAACGGAGGGCACACCGGTATATTCTAGCCATAGCCAGGTAGAGAGTAGCAACCCAGGCTAATTTAAAAACCCACGAATACGAGACTAGTTCAGTAGAATAAAGTCTCAGTTGTAGCCGTTATGAGCACTCGTGTCGAGAAGTGATTATGTGTTGCGGGGGTGGGGTGGTGGGTTGTGTACCGGCGTGCACTACCCTCCGTTCATATGAGTGGAAATATCCGACTTTTTGAGAAAGCGTAATGATAAGCTCCGAGACTGCTAGTATTTGTTTCATTGTCAGTCATATGTTCTGGTTCTCTAAACAGAATATGTCAGAAGTACGCTGAATGAGCAGACCTAAGCCTTACATTACAGCTATTAAAAATTTTCCTTTTTCCTTTTCACAACCAAGAGGCAGTTACAGGACACTCAAGGGAATTTAACCCTCAGTTTCGTCAGCATGCGGAGTCACCCCTGTAGAAATCTGGGCAAGAACTGGCTTATGTTATAGGATCAGCTAAAAGAATTATTAGCTTATTTATAAAAATAATTAAATACGTTAATAAAAAGCTATAAACTATATTTTAGTTTATAAAAAACATTATATATTAATTTTGATTAAACTTTTAAAAATATTTAATTTTTAAAAAAGTAATTTAAATTAATTTATAAATTATTTATATTTCTTTAAGCTTTTTTATTAAGCTAGAATAATAATTGTTATTATTGGTTGGGTTATATATTATAATATAAATAGTGTCTGTTAATAGGTTTTTTGTTAGTTTATAAAGTAAAAAAAAAAAGAAAATAGTAAAAGCTGTAAAAACTTTTTTTTAATTATAAAAGCTATTTTAAATAATTATATAACTTTTTACTTATTAAAGGCCTTAATATTTAAGCTTTAAAAAGTGTTAAACTGCTATTTTTATATTAATAGTTTTTAAATCTTTAAAGGGTAAAATTATATAATTAAAATTATATAGCTTTTTAATTATTTTAAACTTTAAATTTTAACTTTAGAGGTTTTTATAAAATTAAAAACTTTTATTGCAAAAGGTGCATTTAAAAAGAAATTTAAACTTTCATAGTTATTTTTCTTTAAATTAAAATGTTTTAAAAACTTTTATATTAAATGCAATTTTATTTCATTAGCTAATTAGAAGCTTTTAAAATATTAAGTTATTGTTTACTATTAAGTAATTTTTTATGTAGTTAATTGCTTTATATATAAATAAATAATAAATAATTAAATATTACTTAATAAAGTTTAAAATATTAAAGGAAAAGAATATATTATATTAAATTAAATTTAAAATTATATTATTTTATTAAGAGTTATAATTATAAAAATATAAAAGATAAAAAAAAGAGATAAAAAACTCTGTAAGGGGGTCTTTAAAAGCCGAGCTTAAAACAAAAAAGCTGTAATGATCAAGGTTCCTTAGGTCCTCTAAACCTGCTGATCGGGGTTTATGTTTAAGATATGTAATTAGGCGGTGGTAGTTAAATAATATTATAAACTGACAATAATTACTAGCTGGTAAAAGCTATTTGTAAGTGAATATTTAAATTAACTGCTAAAAAGCTGTTTATATTATTTAGTTATCTGGTAATAAATATATTTTTATATATATTTATCTCTTTAGTTATAGCCTATAGGGCTCACTAGCTTACTGGGCTTACTGGTAATCTAGTGATATGTAGTAATTTATTTAGCTTATTTGGCTTATATTAAAACTAGTAATTTAAGTCATCCTAGCTTAGGTAATCCAGTGGTTATATAATAATAACTGGGTTTTACTATGCTGTTTATTTGGCCAGTATATTGGCTAAGTAGGGTTATTCCTTTTGCAAAACTAACTGCTATTTCTATTTCTGTCAGAGTTATAATATTATTCCCCTCTTTTTATATTTTTTGTCCATAAAAATTTCCGTTAATAAGTTCTCCCTGTTCCTTATATTTTCTTTATTTTATTTGCATTTTCTGTTAATTATTTTTATACTAATACTATATTAAGTCGTATATTTAAACCTTACTATTTTAAAAAAACAGAACAGTATTTTGCTTTTGCTTTGTTAATTAAGGAAATAAGTTTTAAAGTAATACCTTATTAACTGTATTATTAATATAATTAAAAGTGATTTGTATTTGACTCGAATAATAAAAAGCATTGCAACAACTGCATATGCTGCAGCTATTTTTATATAGGTGCGGGTGTATTTTTAAGTTCTGGTATATGTGTTAGTTTTTTTCCTGTTTTTTATACATACTAACGGTTTTCCTTTTTTAATTTGAAATTAAATTTTTAAAAAAAGGCGTTTAAAGTATTAAAAGGAAAAGGCTGAGGATGTGTTAAGTTGTGCACAGGAAGCTTTGCTAGAGAAATAATGCGAAATAAGTAAGTGTTTTGCTAAGCTGGGTTAGTTAAGGCAGCAGCGTTAAAAATTTGCAGAGCGGGGGCGTTAAATGTTTTGCAAGGGTTTTTATTTGTTGAAGAAGCCTGAGAGCAATTGTATAGCTAAGGTAAAGGCTTGTGTAGATATAAATTGGGTAGTTTTAAAGGCCTTTAATCCGGCTTCCTTTTTGCAAGCTAATAGTAGCTTTAAAGTTATTAACTGGGGTTTAATTGTGTCCAATGTTAGGGTGGATTTTTCTAACTGGCTGTCTGGTGGTATGCCTGAAGTGCCTTCTGACAATTTGTCAGATTTTTAAGTGGCTCCTATGTATTATTTTTATTATTATAGCTTTTTTATTTAATTAGGTATTTAGTATTAGCATTAACGTGGTTTACCACCTCGTGTCGCATATCACCTCGTGTCGCGTT
>LJJS01000644.1:0-36631 GCA_001447215.1 Diaporthe aspalathi
AGTGTTCCACTTCCTGATATGTTCCACTTCCTGATAAACCACGTTATATTAAAATATTAGGTTTAATATATAGTGCTATATTATTTTTGTTCTTAAAATCTATTAATTTTATAATATCTCTTATAGCTTAGTTTAATATAGCTTGTTTTTTAGCTTTGTTTTAATTTAAATTAAATTTATATTTCATAGCTAATTATAATTTATATAAAAATAACTTATAAATATATAATTTTGAAAGTAATATTATATATTTTTTTGGGTATTTAAATTAAGTTAATTAAAAAGTTAATATTAATTAATATAGATTTAATAAGCTTTTTAATATTATTTAATATTAATTATTTTTAAATAAATATATAATAAGCTTTACTTATTTTAATTTAAATTTATAAAATAATATTTACTATCTTTATTTTAATTTTAAAAAATATAATAAAGTTTTAGCTGCTTAAATTATTAATAATATTATTTATAATGTTAAGTAAAGTTATAAATAAAAGATTTAACTTTATTGTTTTTAAAAAGCAATTATATTAATTCTTTAATAAATTAATTTAAAGTTATTATTTTAATACATAACTTTATTTGAAAATTTTAGAAAGTATTTAAATAAGTTTGTAAACTGAAGCTATTTTTATATTATATATTTATTAGTTAATTAAAAAAGTAAATAGTTAAATTACTAATATTATAACTAAACTATTTAATTAATATGTTTTAAATATTAATAAGATTTATATATAATATAATATAAATTAAGTTTACTAATATTATAAAAGTATAATTATTATATTTTTTTATTTTATAAATATTTTACCTTTAAATAATTTGGCTTTAATATTTATAATATATTTTTTTAAGTTAGCAAATTAAAAGCTTTGTTTTAAATTTAAAATTAAAAATATTTAATATTTTTAAATTATTATTTTATATTTAATATTAAATAATAAAACTAATAAATAAAAGAAATATTAAATAATATAAAAATATTATAAGTTATGATACGCTATAATAATTATTATAAATAATAATAATAATATACAGCAGTTAAGCTAATAATTTTAAAACTTATTAATTTAAATATTAAAAGAATTATAAAAATAAGTTTAATAATTAATTTTAAAGTTTTATAATACAGTAAATAATATTAAATTTATAACTTAATAAAAATAGTTATCAAATAATAGTTATATTGTTATTGTTAAGGGGAGAAATTCTCCTCGCTATCAAACGCTTTAAAGGAGCCTACTTAAAGGGTCAGAAGTAGCCTGTGCGCTACGCCGCCAGGCGTGCCTTCCAACATGCGGAGGCATGCCAATGCTAGTGCTTGAATGCTTATCATAATCTCCATATTGTTTCCCACCTGTTCATGTCAATTTCACTAGCTGTACAATCATGTTTGCTATAGAGGTAGTGGATATTTATTCTTTGCCGCAGAATGAGATAGGTGCGAAGGGAGTGATCGAGATCTGAAATATCTTCGGCGCCTGGTAAATCGGTCATCGTCTAGGTCTGAGTACCATTGCCAGCTCTTATGAGGGCCTCCACTACTTTTCCAATGCCGAGAATCTTCTCTTCCTCCAGTTTACGTCCAACAATTTGTAGCCCAACAGGTAACTTGAGCCTGGCCATCTCCTCCCGGTTGTCTTTCCACAGCCCCAAGCTCCACTCGTCCATCTCCCCGCGCGGTTTGAAATCCCATGGCATTTGAACGTCCTCCTCACGCACCGTACCGCCAGGTATCACCAGTGCTGTATAGTCGAGCACATTCCAGATTTTCGTGTATCCGACCCACCTGCAACTCTTATGGGGCACGGCAGTATGAGGCATCGGAGGCGTGATGAGTGCGTCGACCATCCTCCCATCGCTGGTACGTATGGCATTCCACTTTTCCAGATAAGCCTGCTGCAACGCCCACTTGCGCCGATTCAGTTGCCAGTAGTCAAATACCGAGATTGCTTTGCCTCGGCCCACCAGCTTTTCCACGTGCGGGATGAGAGGTTCGCCCCCGGCTGCGATCGCGGCGCGAATATCCTCACCGCCGTCTGCGGTGTAGAACTCGTCCAGCACCTGTATGCACTCCGGATGTAGATCAGCGTTCCATTCTACAATCGTGTGTCCTGCGGATCGGAGAGCTCCCAGCGTTTGCTCGAGCACGCGGGTTATCGGTGGGTGTGGCCGAGCTAGCCCATCGTCTCGAAGCACGCCGATGACGAGCGGCCGGGAAGCGACATCTTGATACAATTCGTGTCGCCATGGGATAGGGACGCATCTGGAATCAAGCTCCCAGGGTCTTGAGTTGATGAGTGACTTCATGGTCAGCTCGATTATGTCGAGGTTGCGAGCCATAGGCCCAACCGAGGATGGTACATGCTCCTGGCCCTCTGTCGAAACGGGCACGCCGTTGTAAGGCAGTCTCGCGCTCTTCAATGTGAAGAAATTAGCTAGGCGTATCACATTGTGTTTCCTGGACATTAGGATTCAGAATGGACTTACACTGGGCTTAAAACCACAAATGCCCATCATGTGTGAAGGAATACGAATACTTCCTCCTATATCAGTTCCCATGCCGAGCATACTTGCGCCACCGGCAATCAAGACAGCCTCGCCTCCTGTGGAGCCGCCGGGCGTGTAATCGCGGCTATAAGGGTTGGTGGTCAAGCCCCAAAGAGGATTTTCCGTTTCACACCACATGATGCTCTGCGGCAGGTTGGTCTTCGCCAAGACGACTGCTCCCAGTGACTGCAACATTTTAACCAGGGTGGCATCCTGTTCGGCGGGGGCGAATGCCCTCCCGACATATCCCAGAGTGGTGTCGTAGCCTTTGATGTTGAATTGGTCCTTCAACGTCGTCACCAGACCGTGCAGCGGCCCAAGGGGCTGGTGGAAATGGGCGAGATGTTTGTCCAACTCTCGGGTGGTCTCTAGGGCCTCTTTAAAGCAAATTTCTGTCAAACTGAAGAGGATCGTCAGTGGGACGGCAGACATTGTAGCCAACAATAGACTTACCAGTTCGTCTATTTTATGTCAAAGATCAGATCAGCTAGCATTTCACTTTCTTGGGGTGATTTCCACTGGCGACCACATATTGTCTGGTTTGCAATACAGTTGAAAGTGCGCTTACCAATTGATGAATTTCGCAAGTCCTAGGTCAGAATCTCAGTTTTATTTTTGGCAACGCTCATTGATGACCTGCTTCCACTCACTTTTTGATTCGACACGCGACGATGCTTTCAGAGGTAACATTCGCGCTCGCAATTTCACGAAGAATTTGCCTGTCCTTGACAAGGTCTGACAGGGTTCCGTTGCAACCTAACCTCTCGGACTTGATATTCCCGTTCAGGGCCTCAAATTGTGTAATCGCCTCCGCCTGGAGACTTTTCTTCTCAGCGACAACATCCTGCCAAGTCATCATGCTGATGTCAGCAGTACTTCTCTGGTCGGGCGCCCACAAATGGTACTCGTCTCTGTGCGTGACAAACGTCTCTACGTCAAGAAAAGGACTTTGCGAAGTCGAGTCGGCAACTCCGGTCCCGAGTCCCTATCCGGCCCGGTTGCGGAACGTGGAGTCCATAACCGCGTTAAAGATGTTAAAGATACCCCCGGCATCCTTGCTCTAGTCGAACACATCGTGTGCTCCACTGATTGCATAGCGTTAAGCAAGACAGCAGAATTCTGGTCTTTGATTGGGCAAGAACTTGCCCGTATCACGTTTAGGATAAGAACGTGCTTGTAGAATATCTCGACCAGACGCGATCGTTAGTAAGCGTCAACACCCAGATGCACAACGGCGCCAAGTCGCTCAGGAGTGGGGATGTTGCGTGCAACCCCAAACCGAGTGTTTTCCGGCGGCATGTACCGAATGCAGTTGAGCAGGGTATCCGCATGGCGCTTGGCTGCCCTTCAGGGATAGTTAGAACAACCCTACCAAGGCAGTCAGGAGACTCGCGACAAGCTGTGAGCTGACGAGCGACTCGGGTGGGTCGACCAGATACAAGTCTTGTCACAAAACAAGACCGCATCGGTCTGCGATGATACTTGAGCCCTGGTCAACTTGATGCCCGCTTACTTGTAGTTGGTTGGGTCTCGGGCAGAGGTTGTCTACTCACCAGCGTCTGTCTCAACATGACCCTCAACAAAGCAAACAGGGAAGTGGCTCGAGGAAACATGGCTGAATCAACAAAATGCGATGTCTGTGTGGTTGGTGCTGGACCTGCCGGCCTCATGTTGGCGTAAGTCATCTCAAACCCAGACAATGGGCCATCTGCTGACTGGGCGCTTCAGAGCTCTGCTGGCGAGGTTCGGCATCAAGGTCGAAATCCTGGACGAGAGGGAGGACCAGACGACAGTTGGAAGAGCCGACGGTCTTCAGCCTAAGACGATTGAGACGTTTCAGATGATGCGGCTTGGTGGTGAGCTTCTCGACACAGGAGTCAAGGTCTTTGATATCTGCATGTGGCGATCACAGGTGGACGACAACGGGAAAACCGGCTTGCTCCGTGTGGGACGCGAGGTTCATTACCCTCCTGGCGCCGTCGATGTTCTTCACCCCTTCATCCTGTTATGTCACCAAGGCATGGTAGAGGGAATGTTCGTTGATGACCTGTGGCAGAGTGGCTTTGAAGTCCGGCGTGGCTGCAGGTTCGAGACATTTGGCTACGGAAAGGGGGACGGGGGTTCCCCAATCGAAGTCACGTACACCCATGACGGCTCGGAACAAAGTCTTCAATCTGACTACCTCGTCGGCTGCGATGGGGCTCGCTCGCGGGTTCGCCAAGGTATTCCCGGGACATATGCAGAAGGGAACCCCCACGATTCCTACTGGGGCGTGCTGGATGGAGAGCTTGAAACCGACTTCCCTGATATCTGGAGCAAGACTGTTGTTTACTCTGAGCAACATGGGTCAGTCCTTATCATCCCACGGGAGCGCAATTTGACTCGATTCTATATCGAAATCAAGAATCAGCAGGACTCTATTGACGAGACCTTCGTCATGGACCAAGCCAGGAAGATCATGTCTCCGTACAAGCTGGAGTGGCTTTCGGTCGAGTGGTTCGGCAACTACCGCGTCACGCAGCGAGTGGCAGCCCGCTTCTCCGACTCTACGGGCCAGCCTCCGCGGGTGTTCATCGCCGGCGATGCCAGCCATACGCACAGTCCCAAGGCCGCCCAGGGGATGAACACCAGCATGCACGATTCATGGAACCTCGGCTGGAAGTTGAACCTGGCCGTCCGTGGGCTCGCCAAAGAGGACACATTGCTCGGAACCTACGAGGAGGAGAGGAAAAAGATCGCCCACAACCTGATCGATTTCGATTACGAGCATGCCAACAGCATCGCTGGGGGAGATGCCGAAGCTCTGGCCGAGAACTTTCGCACAAACATCGGCTTCATATCCGGAGTCGGGGTCGAGTACGGACCAAACATCATAAACGGCCTCGGAATGCCCGGCAAAGGCCTCCAAAATGGCATCGTACTTCAGGGTGCAGCACGCCCCGGGCGGAACCTACCGCCAGCCAAAGTAACTCGCTACATTGACGACAACCCTGTTGATATCCAGCTGGATATACCAATCCTGGGCCAGTTCCGCGTTTTCCTCATTGTTCCGGACATCATTGGGGCGTCCAGATTCCTGAACAGATTCAGCCAGTCCGTCCTGGCGGAGACATCGCTCCTTTCGCAGCTGTCAGCCGCGGCCAGTCAGTCGTACCAGGAAGCACCCAGGCCATCCAAGCCAAAGGACGTATACTACAGGCCAGAGAGATACACGCCATTGAGCCAGCTGTTTACGTATGCCCTTATAAGTGAGTGTTCCAAGTGAAGCCGGCGTTGACATTCACTAACCGCCACTTTAGCAACGACTGCAAAGGGCATATTTGAGCTCACGTCCCTGCCGCCACTTTTTAACAGGAGCAAGTGGACTGTGTATCTCGACACCGTCCAACAGCTTGACACCCAAAGCCGGAGATGCACAGACAAATGGCTCGGTCATCTCGGGGCTGATCAGGTGGCTATTGTCAATGTGCGCCCTGACGGCTACGTTGGTTCAGTGACAAAATTCAGCACAGAAGGAGAGGGTGCAGGACTGGACGCAGCTCGTTCGTTGGATGTTTATTACGGCGGCTTTTTGCAGGTGCCGGGGGTTTAGCTTGTCAGATCCCAATCATGCAATAGATCTTGACTTGACCGCATTCATCTACGCCAGCTCGGTATGGAATTACAGGACAACTTCGAGCAACGACTTCGTAACGAGCATCTGTGACCAACATCCAGTACTCTCACATTGCGGTCTGTCCCCCAAGGAATAAGGGGTCAAGCAGGTGAGATTTGATGTAAGCCACGACTCTGTGCCAGGGAGGAGAAATCTTATCTGGATAAGTGATATAGCCCATGCAGATTTAGAGTTTCAGTGGACCGAGCCCAGCTAAATCGACCGTTATCGTAAATGGGGAAGCCCCATATGTAGTAGGTGAAACCTTGATGGGTGGGAAATTTAGTCGGCTTGGGGTTCATGCCATGGGAAGCACCCGAGTTCCGCCAGCCCCTTCTAAGATTACCCAGTCGATAGCCAGATGCTTAGATTGCCGCTATCTTATTGGACAATCGTATAGAGCAACAGAGTGCCGATTATCTGGGCGCTCAAATGGCTTGTCAGCGTAGCAGTCACCCCTCAGTAATAGAGCTCCTAAGCTGTCGGCCGCCCGCAATGTAGAGGTTACCATCAAGGGGGTTTTTAACTCATCGGCCCCAACCTTTGCAAAGAACTCAGGGTGACGTCGAATTAATACCAGGGGCTTTACAACTGATCACACTCTTCGTTGCCCTGTATCTGACTAGGTAATCATGGCGTCCGAGAAGAGTGACGAGTCAAAGAGGAGAGACGTGCTCACCAGACATCCTTCCGTCGGCCACGGCGAGCTCGGCGTCGTCGACGACCAAGAAGTCTCCAACTTCTACGGAAGCTCGGTTAGTGACAGCTACAGATTGAAATCGGAAATAGTCGCACAGCACCTGGCTGAGATTGGAATGGGGAAGTGAGTTGATATAATGGCTCGTCGACCTCCCGCGTGGTGTCTAACTGCCTGTGTTGCACCCAGATTTCAGTGGTACCTCTTCATAGTGAATGGCTTCGGCTGGGTCGTTGACAATTTCTGGAGCCAAGGGATAACCGCAGTCAGGCCACCGGTCGCGAACGAATTCACCGACATAACATACCTCAGCTTCAGCTCTGTCGCGTACTACGTCGGCCTGATCATCGGTGCGTCGTTCTGGGGCGTCACCGCGGACCTGATCGGCCGCAAGCCTGCCTTCAACGCGACCATCCTCATCGGCGGTGTATTTGCCTGCGCGGTCGCCGGGTCGCAAAATTTTGTGACGTTCTGCTCGCTTTGGGCTGTCATCGGCACCGCTGCTGGTGGCAACGTACCAGTGGATAGCATCATCTTCCTGGAGTTCATCCCGCAAGAGCGCCAGTGGTTGCTGACGAGCTTGTCGGCATGGTGGAATCTAGGTCAGGTCATCGTCTCGCTGGTGGCCTGGGTCTTCCTAGCCAACTATGCCTGCGAGAGCTCTGAAGCTCCCTGCCCTGCGCGGTCGAATATGGGCTGGTCAGTAACTGGTATCTCGGTGGTGCTTTTGGCTGAGCTTGCTGACCAGAAACCGCCAGGCGTTATGTCATGATCACGCTTGGTGCTCTAGCAATCGCCTTTGCCCTCATCCGAATATTTGTCTTCAAGATGCCCGAGTCCCCACGATACCTCTTGTCCAGGGGCCGTGACGCCGAGGCCGTGGAAGCTGTGAACTACGTCGCCCGATACAATGGGAAACCTGAAACATTGACGCTGGATATGCTGGGGGCAATCGATGAGGCACACCCTGGGCCAGCAACCGAAGTTGCGCAAACTGAGACTATAACGGCGGCAGAAACGAAGGCGCCACTTTCCTACAGACAGGTTATCATGGAGAACTTCAAGGATTACAGCGCTCATAGCTACCGCAAGCTCTTCGCGGGCCGAAAGATGGCGCAGCACAGCTCGGTGATCTTCTTGATCTGGCTGACCATAGGCGTGGCCTATCCGCTGTACTTCGCCTTCATCACGTCGTATCTGCAGACGAAGACAACCTACTCTGTCACCAACTCGCTCAACCACACCTACATGGTCTATTGCATTGTCTCGGTCGTAGGGGTTATCGGCCCAATAGCGGCAGGTTTCTCTGTTGAGACGCGACTGGGCCGTCGTTGGATGATGGCCATATCGGCTATGCTTACTGGTGTCTTCTTGTTTGCATACACGAGCGTCGGCACAGAGGCGGCAGATATTGGGTTTCAGTGCGCCACTGGCATACTCGGCAACTTTGGTGAGTCCACTGCTGTCCATCAGACTTGGTGATCATTGTTTTAGACTGATTGTTTTATCTCGCAGAATATGCCATCATGTTTGCATTCACGCCGGAGTCGTTCCCGGCGCCAGTCCGGGGGACCGGAACGGGCATTGCTTCAACACTGCTACGGATTGGTGGACTGGTTGCGTCTTTCATATCGACTTATTCTGGTTACTCAGTGGTGCCAATCTACGCGAGTGCTGCGCTCTGGATTGTTGCTGGCTTTTTCTGCTTGGGTTTGCCATTCGAAACTCATGGCCATGCCTCCATCTGAGATTGTTGGAGATTGGGTGTCTCTATTTGTCGGCTACTCGAAAGTTTGTGTTTTGTACACGGCGCAGAAATCGATACAGCCTCCTTCGCTCGCTCCTTATTTTCATACTAAGCTCGATACTCGTGCCGCTTCAAACTTAGGTCTACGTATTTTCAACACGCCTTCGCGATTTGTCGATTTCATATCGTGGGTTTGTTGGACCGTGCTGGGTCTTGGATCTGGGTGAAATGGCCACAGGCCTAAAAGAAAAGAGAGAGAATCGTGCCCGGACTAAGAACAAAACCGAGTACATGAAATAGCCGTAAAATTTTAATGAATTGAACGCTTCAAGTCATTCCCTGAGATATCCTGCCACTCTCCTTAGGCTCGTGACGAAATCGCCGAGGTGCCGCTCGGGAGCTGTGAGTCGACGCCAAGCCTTCCTCTATTCAACAAACGTCGTGACATAAGTTTTCCATGTAGACTGTAGACTACAGTTTCCATGCTGCTACACGAGAGCCGATCTTATCGTTGAGGTCGCGGGCATGTCCTGCTGCCGCAGCCTCATCCCTGTGCTAAACCCCTGTCCTCACCCCCATTTTCGAACAGATACCTGCAGTGGAGAAACCCTCCACTTCTATTCCCCGAGACACAGACGGCACAATATGGCGGTACTATCACATCAGCGTTGCTGCTGGATGGAGTCGGCCAGCCCGCCTAGAACAGCGGAGGTACCACCCTTGCACGTCACATCCACCGCGGTAAGGATATTTCAATGTCTTTTGTCCAGGAGATGGTCTCTGGTAGCTAAATTGACACGGTCATCGTTCATACCACACTTATCCCGGGTCCATCAACATTTCCTTATCCTGCCACAGCCCTACCGCTTTCATCAGAACAATATGGGATCCGCATCACCTGCTTCTCCTTTTACCCCCCTGGGAGAGACGTCTCTTTTCAAGCCTCTGGACCTGGGAAAATGGCATTTGCAACATCGCATTGTCCAGGCAAGTGAATAGCGCATCTGGCAAATTCACCCCGTCCTTAACCTTCACTTACTTATACCCGAACTAGGCACCCCTTACGCGTATGAGGAACGAGTTCTCGTCCCGAGGAGTTTACATACCAGGGCCTAGAGTCGTTAAGTACTACTCAGACCGTTCGACTCCCGGCGGTCTTCAAATCACCGAGGCCACGGACATCTGCCTGGACGCCAGCGCGTACCCAGGATGCCCAGGTGTCTTCACCCCGGAGCAACTTGAAGGGTGGCGAAAGGTCACCGATGCTGTGCACGGCAAGGGCGGCCTCATTGTGAGCCAGCTGTGGCACACGGGACGTGCCTCGTCTACTGGCATGCGAGGAGGCAACCAGTGCGTGTCTTCGAGTGATATCCCCATGTCGGGATCATACTTGGATGGAACGTCATGCGCTGAGAATCCGCCTCGACCTTTAACTGTGGATGAGATCCATGGTGTGACCACCGAGTGGGCGGCAGCCGCGAAGAGGGCTGTCAATGAGGCTGGCTTCGACGGGGTCGAAATTCATGGCGCCAATGGGTATCTCCTGGATCAATTCCTCCACGACAATGTGAACACGAGGACGGATGAGTACGGGGGATCCATTGAAAACCGTTCCAGGTTTGTCCTGGAAGTCATTCAGGCAGTTTGTGAGGCAGTTGGGCCAGAGAGGGTCGGGATTCGCCTCTCGCCCTACAATTACTTCCAAGACACCCGAGACAGTGACCCCAACAAGCATTGGACATACCTCTCTGAAAGGATTTCTGCTCTCCCTGCGAGTCAACGACCTGCCTATGTCCACATGTAAGAACTCCACGCCTTATGCTTTACTATCGCAGATTAGTTTGCTGACTTTGAGCACAATACAAGGATCGAGCCGCGTTTTGATGAAGTCTTGGACGAGCAGCAGAAGATGGAGTCTCTTGCCGAGTACACAGCTAGCCCTGGAACAGAGGCTGTACCTACCAAGAAGAACTCGTTAAACCCATTCCGGAACATTCTGAAATCTGCTGGAATCAAGTTCTTCGCTGCAGGCAGCTTCGATCGGGACAATGCGGCACAGAAGATAGAGGGTGACGGCGCAGATCTTATCGTGTTTGGTCGGCATTTCATCGCCAATCCGGACCTGGTAGAGCGTCTGCGAGCGGGCCTGCCTTTGAACCCCTATGACAGGACAACGTTCTACGGTGCTGACCCGCCTGAAAAGGGATACACTGACTATCCGTTTTATGCGGATGTGAAGAGCTAGATGCTCAACGGTTGGGTTGAGATTGCGGTGTTGTTGGAGTGGCTAGGGTAGTTACGGCGAGAAGGACGGATACACGGCCTTACAGAGAGACTCAAAAACCGTGATATTCCAAATAGCTCACATATCCCGTACATGATCTGATATTTGATGTCTTGGGATCTATGCATTTCGCCTGATGATTAGATAGGTAAGCGTGCGTTGTCAATACTGAATGCATTCTGTGCAGGCCCCTGTCCATCTACCCATCCGCTATGCCATCGCTGCCACCGCCACCGCCACCCCTGAAGAGTAACTCTGAGTATCGAGAAAGGCAATAGCAGTGGAAGGAGCGCCAAGATAAATTTGAGTATCTCACGAATCTTGCAAAACTTCATCACACTATCGTGGTATCGGATTGCTGATGGGCAAGATCCTTCTGATAACGGATCCCGAATTCGCCAACTTGTTTCACCAAGAGAGCACCGAATCGGAATGGCTACTCACATTCTATTAATATTCATGGGTTCAAAAATCAATATTCATAGTTTGAATGGTTTACGGTCTAGATATGGAGGTTCTGATATCAAAGTCGGGCTGCTTCCATACTCGTAGACTCAGACACCTCAGCCCGTGACCATTTCAAAGCTACATCCCTCCACATGTCGTAGGTCAAAAGCCATCTCGCAACGCCATGATAACGCCACGGGAACGGATCATCCCCTGTCTCCTGTGCCGAGGGAAGAATAGGGTTCTTCTCGCTCAGCCACTGCTTGTCCAATTTGCCAAAGTGCTTGAACCTGGCATCACGATCCCGCTGTTCGATGCCATCTTCCAGATGGTATATCCACTGGTTATAGGTCCCCCTCCGTACTACCTCCTCGGTCCTCTCTCGCCTGCAGGCCTCGTACACATCCAGTGCTTGCCTCTTTTCTGCCGAAGACTTGCCTTTCAGGCGGCCCAAGCACAGGCCAAGTACACCAGCGTCCTCGATTGCCATTCCCGCGCCGCTGGCCAAGTACGGCAGTGTTGCGTGTACTGCATCCCCCAGCATCGTGAAGGCACCCGAGGGGTGTGACCACGTCGGCTCTAGCCCAGGACGGATCATCAACCGCCACTTCAGAACAGAATCGCACATTGACAATAGCTTGGGAATCCGGGGGTCCCAGTCAGCGAAGTGGTCTCGCATCTCCTCGATATTACCTTCTAGTGTGTTCGCACCAGCTGGCATGTCGTCCGGCACTAATAATACCATATTGAAAAGGAGGCTCGGATCCTTGCTGTATTCTAGGCCCGAGTCTGCTTTGCCCCGGAGGACATAATTGACTGCGTGCTTTCCCGGCCCTACCCAATAATTCACCTGCGGCTGTTCGACAAACTCACGGAGGTCGGGATCCTTCCGCATCTCGTCGGTGTTCAGCATTAGACGGTAGGCAAGATCGCCGGTTGGGATAGGGGGATCCTCTTTGCCCAGAAAGATTTCTCGCAAGTTTGAGTTGATACCGTCGGCACCGACGACTAAATCTGCCTCAAAACGTCTTCCGTCTGCACAGATGACAGTGGAGGTCGACTTTTGAGGGTGGACGGTAAGATCGGTCGCCCTGGCATGCGTGACCAGCTTCGCGCCAAGCTGAACAGCCCTGTCTAGAAGGCATCTGTGGAGGTTCGTCCGGTAGAAGTCCCAGAACGGGGCACCTGACGCTGAGGCGTAAGCAACGTAGTCCATATCGGACAGGTGGTTGCCCCTCCAGCCGATGAAGTTGCACTGGGTGGGCTTTGTGGCATATCGTTCGAGCGCGTCCTTGAGACCCCATGAGAAGAGCACTCGTGCCGAGTTGGGTAAGACCTGGATCCCCGCCCCAACCTCACCAATCTCGGATGCTGCTTCCAGGACCGTCACGTCATGTCCTGCCAGTAGAGTTGCTATGGCAGCTCCTAAACCGCCCAACCCCCCACCCACGATAATCACCTTCGGGAGGTCAATATGGGGTTCCCTGAGGGGTGCGTGCTGGGAACTCACATGGAGCTTAGATGATTCATCTCTGCAAACCTTCTCCTGGACTGGAATATCATCCCAAAACGTCATCGCGAACGAAGTGGAGGTTGAAGCAGTCTCGCGTCGGTGTGGAGTGAGTGGCGAGCTTGCCAGCACTGATCTGCCAATTCCGATTACGTTGATGATGGTTTCATAGACCTCGTTGCATTGAGTGTAGCCAGTTCACATTCTACAACCATACAAGTGTTATGGTTGGAACCAGGCGAATCTTTACATTCTTTGGTTATTCCCATCGGATCTTCGGCTCGGCACGTGCCTCTGAGGCTTCAGTACCTGAACAAAATCCTGTCGCACATGGAGTTACGGTAACCGAAGCGTTTTCGTACAGATGTGACCTGCCACAGCCCAAGTGGGGGAAGTGCGCCCCGATGTGCACTATCGTAAGCACTGGGCCAGAAGAGGGCAACGCGGTAGCACAGGCAGTGCTATCACGGCAAAAGCGGCCTCCAAATGTTATCTTCACGGGTGATACTTGACTACTGTAGACGCCACGGCCGGAGGTGGGGTAAGACGCCCGAGGCATATCCGGGGAAGGCAAAGTCAGGGTGGGGAGCTGATAAGCGTGACACACGCAGGACGAACAGTTAGACGGGTGCAAGTGCCTTGGCATGAGCAATAAGTTCAAGCTGCTCCCCCATCTACGACATTGGCAGGGACATTTGTCTACTTGCCATACCAATTTTCCTCCGATCTTGTGCCACCCACTCTCGGCACAGACCGATGCCATCACCGGACATGGATGGGCCGAACAGGAATGCCGCATCCGCGGCCGATGCAATCCATGTTGCAGCGGACCCGAGTCCAGGGGATGGAGGAGGTAGGACGGCTGCTGCGAAGAAGCAAAGCCCTAAGAGGTTCGAGTGCACACACCCGGGATGTAACAAACGCTTCACGCGCCTGGAACATATGCAGAGGCACGCTCTCAACCACTCCGCAGGGGACTTCACCTGCTCCCGGTGTAGTGCTCACTTCAGGCGGCCGGATCTTCTAGGTGAGCCCCTGATGAGCCACGAACAGCCAGCCAAGTAGCTCTGAAAATCAAGAGTCGTGGCTGACCATGATACAGATAGACACATGAATCGTCACCGTCAGAGGGACGAGGAAGCTGGTGGACCCGGGTTCGGTAAACTCGACACGCGCAAACGCTCCTGGAAGGCCCCGGACGGATCGGTCGTCTCAAAACGACCTCGGCCCGCCGAGCCAGACGGTCCCGGCCCATGGGCTGGTTCTGAGTCTGACGGAGCCACACAAGTTGTATCACCACCCGTGTCCGATGAGGGGCGATACATCCAAAACAATAATCATTACAATATTGTTCCAGACATAGACGACGACTTCAGTGGCTCTATTGACGTTCTCGAGTGTTCAATCGACGTCCCAACCACATCCACGGCCACGTACCTCCCACAGATCAGCTTGGGCTACGCGGACGACCCAAACGTCACCAACACCAGACCAGACACGGCATTGAGCAATGGGCAATTGGAATACCACCCCGTATTTCAACCTGACACTGCCAGTTCCTTCAACATGCCATATACAACTGCACTGGATTACAATTGGCTGTTTAATATAGAGGCAGCCACTGCATCCGGCTTCGGCCTGACCAGTGCGAGAGAAAGCTATTCGGAACCAAATCTGTTCATTGACCCAGAGATGGGAGAGTCACAAATGGTTGACGTGGGCCCAAATCAACATCCTCAGAATCCAACACCAGAGTCTCTGAACAACGCTACCTGGCAGAGCTGGCATGGAGATAGGCCGACCGGAAATGGTAGGGAGCCGGCTCAAGCACATCCAGATGTGCCACTTTCTCCAGTACCCAGGGAACCACGCCCCGCTCCATCCAAATCGAGGACAACGAGGCAATCCGAGGTGTTGAATGAGCATGGCCCAAAAGCCAACACAGAGGGCCGGTCCAGGCAGCAGCATGTCAAAGATCGAAGGGCCCGGAGCGGGCATGAGGTAGTCCCACCTTGCCTTCAACGACAGAAGCCAACGACCGGAGTCACCCGTGAACGGCCATTAGCAATGCTTCAGGAACCAACTGAATTGCCAAGGATCGACCAGGAAGTCCTAGACAAACTACTCACTGTCATTGAGGCATCGAGCCCAAAGATACCAGATTCGCCGCCCGGCTCTTCAGTGCGAGACCACCCCCTCCTTTCACTCCAATCAGTTCAAAATTGGCTGGACCTTTTCTTCACACAATTCAACACCACGTATCCGCTTATTCACATGCCCACCTTCAATGCCACCACCACCGAGCCCTTGTTGCTGTTATCGATCTTGCTACTTGGAGCGACCTATTTAGACAAGGCCGCCCACCAGGTCGCCGTCTGCATTCACGATGTTATCCGGCCGAGCATTTTCGCACACGCCGGATTTTCAGCTAGGCCGGAATTGTGGACACTGCAGACAATCCTTTTGGTCGAATGCTTCGGCAAGTCACGAGCCGGGCAGAAACAGCACGACATGAGTCATCTTTTCCATGGTTTGTTGATCAACCTCATCCGCAGATCAGACTGTCAGGGTATCACGAAGACCCCCGGGCCGCAGGACAGCGTTTCGCTGGCCGACGCTTGGAAATCGTGGGCAGTCGCGGAGCAGAAGAAGAGGCTCGCACTGTTGTGTTTCATGTGGGACACACAACACGCAGTCCTGTTCTGCCAGAGCCTCTGCATGTCCGCGTTCGAACTGCGCTGTTCCTTGCCGTGTGGCCAGGCTGTCTGGGAAGCTCCGGACGCAGAGTTGTGGGCAAGGGCCTGGCCCACCACCGCTACAGGTCAGACCGCGCCGCCATCATCGGACACTCTTGCTCCACCCATGTTCCTTCCAGCGCTGAAGTTCTACCTGACCGGTCAGCCTGCCGGCACAAGCGCGCAGGGCCTCGACGGACTCGGCCAAGTCCTAGTTCTCCACGGCCTCATGTCCATCGCATGGGACATGCAGCGACGCGATCAGACCTCGCTGGGCGTCGTGTCGACCACGGGCCCGGCATCGTGGAAGGACATACTGAGCAAAGCTTACGACCGCTGGAAAGCCGATTTCGACTCGTACTGTCGTGACGCGGGGCTTGCTTCCACCGAGCAGGGCAGAGCCGCCTCCGCCTCGGAGTGGTCGGCCTTCTCCGCCGCGTACAGGGCCGTCTACCACGCGGCGCAGGCCCTGCTGAATATGGACTTCCTCGACGTGCAGATCTACGCGGGGGCGCGCCACATCCTGGGGAGGCCTGTGCAGCCGCAGGACTATCTGCGGTCGTCGCGCGTCGTCAGGCGGTGGGCGTCGAATAGCAAGGAGCGTGCTGCGACTGCGGCTTGGCATGGGGCCGGGATGCTCCGCGACCTCATGACCGGCGATGGCAGCCCCAAGTCCAGTGGGTCGGGTAAGATTATAATGGACTCTCCTTACTTGACAAGTCTTTTCCATGTCCCATGGTGCCTATATTTGGCTACCTTGAGCTGCTGGGCGTTTCACCATGTCAAGTCCGCCCGGAGAGGACAATTAGAGGACGAGGATCACTTCGATGATGATGATAACAGTGACGGGAGCGACGAGATTGTGTGGGATTCCAAGAAGGAGATGGATGAACTGATAGCAGCCATGACGGGGTCGGTTAGAGATGTTGTAACCAGCCAGGGACGACGGCGGACGAATGGTCTGGTATGGGTCGTTGCTGATGCGCTGTCCAAGGTCAGATGGGGAATCGTCCATGCTGGTGTTGTTGTGCTTCGGGGTCTTGTCCCAATGCGTTTGATCAATCAGTACGAAGTCATGTAGATACCGGTTAATGAGTATTTGCAAATTCATGAAATACCTCTGCTGGCCTTGCATTTATCCCCTCTACCGACATTCCTATTGCATTGGATCCGCATTGCACATGACCAGCTGTCAGATTTCTCCTTCTGCCGACCACAGCAGCATTTATCAATGAATTCATTCTTCTACCGCACTGGTCACTAGAGCGTCACGCCGTATTATATCTGTTTTAAAGCCTGTAGGCTATTGTCGCATCTTGTTGCAGAGCTGACCCAGCTGCCAGAAGGATACGAGAGATACAAGTGACTGATCCGAACCCTCGTCGCCCAGGACGCGATATCGTTGCTGTTAGGGATCTCCTCTTCAGAAACATGCGCACCGAGGACTTCAAGATATTCTAAGCCAACGTTCGCCCACCCGAATTTTTGTGACCAACTACTTAGCTCTCATCATACTCCTACCTAAAACGAGACTTTTAAAGAACTTATTACTAAAATTATAGACTTATAAAAGGAAGAAATAAAGTACCCCGTAATTAGATTCTAATTCTTGCTCACTTGATTCTTTCTCCCTTATTGCTCTACTTTTTCTCTTAGATGTATAAAGAGCCTCCATTTGAGGGTATCGAGGCCCTTCTTTTAAGCACGCAGAGGGCCTTTCTTCTAGTTCAAGGCCCTTCCTCTGAGCGCGCAGATGGTAGCGCAATGGGGGGTCTCGGGGCGAGTTGAGGGGGTTCAGGGCGGGATAATGTATAAGTTCCTAGAGTAAACTGGAAGCATAATTGCATTTATGAGTGGGCGCACGCTTAGAGCCGCATGAGCTGTCCCATAAAGCTGACGTTGGCTTCTCGTGATCAGCTTGATGGGAGTTATCGTTTGGCCTTGTGGACGCCGTCACTGCGCGTGGGAAGCCTGAGACGCTTGAAAAGTAGAAGTGGTGATTTTGGGGAGCCGATGCCATCTGGACTATCCAGTCAAGCTCATTGCGGTTTCTAAGTTGTTACTTAATCCATTCACTTGGAAGATTGGGCATCGCAAAGCGCCTGACCAAGGCCTCGAGGTGATGTGACGGTGCGAGAACATTTATATACTGCTGGAATATTCAACGCTTAGCGTTGAATATTATAGTCTTTTAGCCGGGACGTCTATTGCGCCAGCAGTTGATAGGAAACCCCGTTTCAGGTGAAGGCATTCACGCACAGCCATTTTTGACCGTAGTGGACGGAACTGCCCAGCCCTGTAAAAGCGCTGCTCAACTGATTGACCCATTGAGCGTATATTGATGGTGTGCCAATCCTCCCATGGTGTGTCCTCTTTACTCTCAATGTCACAATCGCATTTCTGGAGTCGCCATTGAACAGCATAATATATTGTGCCTCAATCCATATTTTTCAGCCGACACCTGCCAGTGGAACAACCTCTTTTTTTTATCCTTTTAAGACAAGACCCTGGTTAGTGCTCCCTCCGTATCGGATGCGGCGGATCACATTGGCTGCACAAACAATCGGGTCCTTCAGCGGGATGGGTTGCACCATGTTCCGCATGATTGTCTTTGTCCACACATCGCCGGAATGAGAACGCCCTACATAACTCCAACCTCCAGCGGTTCCCGTCCTCGTTTTTCATTGGAAATCCAACTGCGGATTCCAACTCTCCACCGACTAAAATGGCTACTGTTGGGGACTATCTGATAGACTCATTTGAGGAGTTAGCATATCTCGTCCATGATACACCGCTGCGCGCAACAGTATTGGTGTTCTTGATCGCAAGCCTAGCATTTTCAAATGTTTGGGCCAGTTGGCTTGCCCGGATTCAACAACCAACTCCTAGCAACGTCACAGACAGCAAACTGTCAGGGCCACAAAGTTCCGGTGTCCATCGACAATCACGAGAATCCCCGACTACTCAAAGATCTGACAACAATTTAGCGTGTAAAAATGCGTGGACAACCCGATTGAGCCATGGGTCCCCTTTAGCCGACGGCATGGCTTTCACCACACCACCTCGATGGCAACTCGCTCCGCCAGGAGTTCGAACGCCGCCTTCAAGTTCCCTCAATGTCTTCAATCCAAGTGGAAGCCAGGTGGCCAGCCCGGCCCTTCGCGACTTTCGTGTTGTGTCATTCTTCCCGTCGACTAGCCCCAATAGGCGAGGTAAATCGATCCTGTCCCAATTTTTAGCTCGTTGTCGTAGCATAGGTACAGGAACTTCGGATCAGACTAATACCCCTATCAGGTGTAAGCGGCTCTACTTCAGATTCCTCTGGAAGACGACGTGAATTCCACTGTAGGTTCCCAATACGTCAACAGGGTACATACCTGCACTCTCGCGCGGTATCCGCCTTCTCAGAGCTGTGCTAATGTATGTGCTTACGACAGAGTTGCATGCGCTTACGATACAATCACATGCAATTCTCTCCAGAAACGGAGAAGCTCAAACACCTGTGTGGCCTTCATCCCTTGGGACTCAAGACTCTCAGAGCGCGCAAATTTTGGACGGACAGACCAAGTCGCAAGTAGAGCAAAGCAGGGCCCAGGCAGCCCAGATCAAAGCAGATGCCAATCGTATGACGGCCAGACTCAGATTCGACAAGCTGTGCCTCGATGATTATCACAGTGCTGGAATCAAGCGCAGAGAGAAAGAGATGGAAGTCTTGGATGAGGATATTTTGGGAGATAGATTCGCGCTTTTAACACTGAAATCCATAGTCTAGATGGATAGCCTTAATTAGTTAATGGAAAGGCTGTTTGGCAGGTGCAGGAGTTGAAGAGTGAACTCATCAAACATTTGAGACGCATTGGAGCAATGGTTGGTCTCCTTAATTAGTCGGACACGCGAGGCTCACCAGAGACCGGGCCGGGACGCGGCTGCTCGTGTATGACGACTTAAATTTGTTTGCGAGACCCATGTGACTCAAATTATGGCTACATGTAATCGTCAAGCCATCTCCCCTGTCAGATAACCAATCGAAGGGCCAGTTAAATCCACGGTCATATGGCTGGGAATGGGGAAATGCGCTTTTTACACCCAGACAATGGACTTGGTGCAAGACTTGCTCGTGGTTCAACCTATTGGCCGGCATTGCCGATGAAAATAGTCTTAACATGGAACTTGTCGGCCATTGGCGATGCCGTAGCTATGAGGCCAAGGATGTGGCGAGTACAGGGAACTTCTACTGCTACGAAGATCAGCCGTTTTCTTTTGTGTTCACGAGTCGGGACGCAAACAGTAGGACGTTAAGGGGTCACGACAGTGTAAGCTTTCATCGTAAAGGACCAACAGCGTTATTTGTGTTGCAAATGACTAGAGAGGAGATTCCTTTGCTTCATCTTCGATGTACCTAGGTAAGTGTTTACACGACCGCTTCCTTACAGGTCACTTGGAACTTTGGTAGTCTTGGCCACCGGGTCTCGCCTGCCAGCCACGCCCTGGCCTTCTCGAACAGGCCTTGGGTCAAGCGGCTTGTCAATTCCCAAGCGGTGGGAAGTTGTGTAAGTAGCGATGCCGCCATCAGGGTCAGCCTCTGTGACAAGCTCCTTGCGGCGGGTGTCGACCAGCAAGCGGATCAGATCCGGCCGCATGTAGTGGCCGGCGAAATCGGCTAGAGCCTTGGTCAGGTGCGTCTCGTTAAGGTCTATGTCCACGAACAGCAGGCCATCGAAGTCTTTCTCGGGCTTTGCGTAGAGGCTGCCGTCAGGGCGGTAGATGCGTGCGTGGCCGTTGTAGGGGGTGGGATCAGTTTCGGGCTCGACGCCCTCGGGGGTGGTCTTCTTCAGACCCTCGACACTGAGACGTTGGAAAGGGGCAAGGGTCCAGGTGCCGGTCTCGTAGGCATAGGCGGGCGTGACAAAGTCGGACGCGGTTTCGGCGTAGTTGGTCGCCGGGTCCGGGTAGACCCGGCGCTCGACGCCGGGGTAGACCGGCCAGGCGGCGATGTGGATCTGCTCACCCTGGGCAATGTTCAGAGACTTGAGGAAAGGGTTCATGTTCTCCCAGCAGTTCAACTGGCCCAGCCTTCCCAGCTCTGTCTCCGTGACTGACTGGAAGGTGTCACCAGAGCCATCACCGTAGACGAGCTTTTCGACGTGCGTAGGCTTGATTTTGCGACGGTGGTTGATGATGTTACCCTCTGGGTCGATGAGAGTCTGGGCGAGGTACAGGGTGGCGTGGTCGATCTCGGAGAAGCCAAGCGAGACATAGATCTGATTATCGCGGGCTGCTCGGCGGATGCGACGCATCTCCTCCGAGTCGACTGGCAGGGAGTTCTCGCGGTACCTTTTCAGCATGGGGAGCGACTGGAGGTAGTTGACCTTCCACATCCAGTAAGGATACCCCGGGATCCCTGCAGATGGTTTACTTAGCGCCTTGTCTACTTCTTAGACGGAAGAGTGCAAGTTGCAATGAGGAGACAGCGATGTGACGTGCAGACTACTCACAGACTTCAGGGAAAGCAACCAGTTTGCATCCGGCCTGTCCAGCTTCATTGATGAAGTTCACAGTTTTCTGAACACAGGCCTCGAGGTCAAACCACTATGGGCTGTTAGTACCATTGATGCGGGCCAATTCTGGGTCACCAAGGAATATGGCTTACCCCCGGCTCCGAAGTAACGGCAGCGGCCTTGTACTTGGTGATAGGCATCTTGGAGATAGATTTTCGTTCGGGGTGGCACTGAGGATTTGTTTTTCCTGAGTAGTTTGTTGCTTGGGGGGCGCTTGCAAGTGGGAAGACAATTTAGAAATCCGCATCGGCTTCTCGTGTTTATATATACAGACTTATCCGGCAATTCGCAGATATCTTGGGCTTCGCAAACGTCATGGTCTCACGAGGTGAACTCCACGTTGTCTGTGTCACCACCGAGATAGCACACGTCGGGCTCTGGTATCGAAGAATCCCGAGCATGATTGTTTCTGCAACGTCAAATTCTGGGGCGCAAGTAAAACATTGCGACAGGCCGTGGAGAAACAATTTCGGACGCAATGCTCCGCTGTCAGGCCACTCTACAACGCGTTATGTGCCCCTAGAAAAGAAATTGATTGGTACAAAATTGTGACCTAGGTGAGGCGATTCTCCACACCTGCAGCTGTATGCCACCCACCATTTCTTTGTCGACCATTAGGTCGCACACGACGTACCAGGCAAATCATGTTAGGTTTAATATGAAACTAAAACGGATGATTATGCATGGAGCTGTGGATAGGCTGTTGGTTCTCTTCATTGCTCCTTACAAGCAGGGTTGTAACTCGGTACCTTGTGATTAATAATATAAAGATTATAGTAGTAATTAAAATAAATATAAAGTTCTTATTTAAAGTATTAATTTTATACCGGTTTTATTTTTAAATAAAAATTATAATTTAATTATTAATATTCTTAAAAGGGTTTATATAAATATATATAATATTAAATAAAAAAACAATTTAATTCAAAATAAATTATTTTATATTATTAAAAAAAATCTTTTTATTTTATTTTTATTAAAGTTTAATACTGAAAAAGAAACTAATTATAAATCTTTAAACTAAAAAAAGAAATATAATATAAAAGTTTTTTGTTAGGGCTTAGAGTTTAAACAACTTTAAACTAATTAACTTAATCTTAACCCTGCTCCCAAGGTCCCTCTCGCCTTGTCCTGATCATAAACGTGCAAAAGAGAGACCCGCCAGCAACTCAACACAATTTGATTCGATAATAGTCCCGGGTTCCGGGCCCGGCCAATGACGAAAATGGCCCCACGAGAAGACGTTTTCGGACCGGTGCTGGCTCGGCAAGCTCGGCCCCACGGCCGGTCTTTGTGTTCAAAGCCCGGCCGCACGAGCCCGACCAAATGCCGTTTGTGCCCACATATGTACGTGTCGCCAGGGAGCCAGAGATAGCCGCCAGAACCTTTTGGCTTTGCATTGCATGGCAGCGCCCAGAGACGGCTATTGCTTTTTGTGGCGGGGATCAACCAACAGGTGCGAGGAGTTACCCGCCGGGGCTGTCAGTCAGGAAGTGTGCCGCCTGCGGCGCATGCAGGTGTTCTCTCTCTCAAATGCATGTAAGATGATGGTGGGTTGGCAAGCGGCATGCAGATATGATCTCCACTGTGATAACCGTATGTGGGATGGGCCTTGACGAAATTCGGTACGCCATGCCGACACGGTTAAGTCCAGTCTTGTTCCATTGGTCCAGGCTTCTCCCCCACGGGGTTTGACGAAGTCCATGTCTCGGTATGGTCAAAATGGTACTGGATCGGCGGGATGTCCTGTCCATTCCCTTGCACTTTTATTTGAAATCATCCTGCGGCAAGTGGCATTGGTACTCATTTAGATAGGGGAGCACAGGGTCCGTCCAAAGCATTACCTGCTGAATCGATGGTGTCCGAGCTTGATAGCCAGAACTCTGAACCCGAATCCCGGTGTTCAGCACAACGAGGATTTGAAAGTCCATGCCTCATTCATTAGACGATGGCATACATGAAATGTCGTCACCGCTGCAGTGCGGCGGAAGCACCGGGGCATGATGCCTGCCCGTTTCTTCGCAGGACACACATACCAGCTGCCAGACTGCGGATTTGCAGATGGCGAGGTTAGTCAAGCGCTCACAACTGATACTAGCGCTTCGAGCATGCGACTCGGGCTCATTCTACACCCCGGATTGGTCTAGATAAGCAAGCTATAAAGGGGCCAAGCTGCGGGTGAGGACTCCTTGTGCTCGTGTGCTTGCGGAGGGGCTTTGCAGATGGCCACCATTGTACAGTCTGCACACTGTTTTTTCTTCTTCCAAGCCGGCTGAAAAGAGTTCCTTCGAGTGGTTCAGACCGCGGAGGTGTTCCCGGTCTGTCTGGTTGGTGAGAGCAGCATGGAAGATAATCCGATTGGCCTCGTGCCCCTGTCAGTTCGATCTGGCGCCGAATGCAATTCACAGCAGTCCACATCTGAAAATAACATCAATGACGTGGGAACAAGTGTTCCCTCCGCTTTGTGCAATCTTTCGCTCTATAGATACATTGGGGCTCGTGTTGGTCTTCTTCGTTGAAAAAGAATTGAAGAACAAAACCGAATTGTGACCGGATTGAGGGCGAAATGTAAGGTATTTTGGTGTGCCCAGTGGCCGGTGTAGTTGGTCCGTTTATGCTTGTTCTTTTTCCTTTCCTCCGTCTTTCTCGTGGTGGTGATTCGTCAAATCAATTGCTCTTTGCTGCTGGCTGTGTGTCTCTAACTACCTATTATTACAACTTTGAGTCCATTCCAGGCAGTCTGCCAGTCATACTTATTTCTTTGCCTAAGAGATGATCGACGACTTAGTCACCTTGGACGACGTTATAAGATTTCGAGCTGGCAGATCCTGCAGGGAGACACTCTTTTATTGCCCGCAAAAAGGATGCCACGATCGGAAGATTCCTTGTGGCATTAGTTAAGCCCGCGGACTCAGAACTGTGGCTGCTCTATTCACTTTGGTCATGTATCTACGAAACGAATATTTGTGAAAAGGTTTACCATGCACGTCATTCATAAAGTTTACTGCAGCCCCCCCCCCCCCGAGATAATCCCGGCCGTTCTCAGTCCAATTCGGACAATCGCCGCCCCGCGCGGCCAACTACAATATCCCAACTGTCTCTTGTGGATATCCATATGTTTACACATGAGACGGATTCATGGGCGTGGCTTACTTCCGACTTGTGAATACAGAACTGCGCTGGCAATAAAAATCTGGCCGTCACCGCGCAACTTTTCCCCACGACTGGTAATTGAACAAAGATAATGCTTGCCAAAGAGGCAGCAGAACTGGCCACCGAACTCGTGCCCAATCGAGTGAGCAATCCTCCAATTTGGTGCCTGCATGATGCATTTGGAGCCAGAAAAGCTATTCCGGCTTTGGAATAGTTACCCTCATGAAAAGCGAAACCTATGGTACATGCGCAAGACAAAGACCATTGAGAAACGTCTTGTGTGTCTGCATTCGTCTCAAGAAGTGCAGGCGCGATTACAAATGCGGATTTCGGATTTACACAATTGAGATTCGGTTGGTGCCGGAGAAGACTTCGTACTCTCATGCTGTAAAAGCACCTTATCAGACCGACTCTGTCCATACTCCTACGGCAACCCAAGGCCGTGGCTTGCAGTTCATAGCATAATGCTATCATTTCTCCTGTGAATCCGTCAACGCAGACTTATAGAGTCGTAAGACGTCATTTCACACATTTTTAATCTGAGCAACGATACAACATTCTGCCATCTGCACTATCACCTCACCTAACTTTGGACAACAAAGCTTCTCTGGACATGTCAGCTGCCCACGGAGTGACGAACCAACTCGCCCCCATCGCTCAGGTGGAGGCTAGGGAGTCAATCCGATTCAAAGACCTTCCATGCGAAATCCGAACAGTTGTGGTGGTACAAAAATGCCCACTCAATTTTAAGTCACGCCTAGGCTATCATGCCATCCTTTACATCACATATCCGAATGAAGTGGAAAGGGGGATTGGACACATCAAAGGCTGGCGCATTTCTAAACCATCTGGGGTTACTCCGAAAACCGATCCGCAATACTCTATCAAGGATTGGCACTCCAAACCTCTCGAGACCTATGATGAAAGCAGCAGACGCCTGGCCGAGTGTGCCAGGGCACTTTTTGACATTCGCCACAATTCACGCAGAGTCGCCAAGGGAGTTGTAGATCCAAAAAGGAGAGAGCTGCAGGATACAGGTCATGAAATCATATTCATCGAGACGATATACATCAAATGGCGTGAAGACCCAGGTGATCCGGCGACCGAGGTTCGTAACAGTCAATCGTCGCGCTTTGTAGCATTCCTGACATGGGCGAATCTAGTATACTGGACGGGGCCTCGCTTCAATAAACCTCGAGAGCTACTACCGGCTGCTCGGGGGCAAAATGTTACCCACCTGGTTCTCACTGAAAGGGCCTGTGACATACGTATTATCGCCACGTTTACATCGCGAGTCTCCGGTAAATGAATATGCACTTCAACTGCAGAGTCAGAATAAATGGTCCGATAGACAGTTGAATGAGGAAGTTGAGTTGGCATTGACAGGGCTGTTTCAAGGCTCTGATTACGGATTTGAGCCTTATATTTTTGATGCCGAGGTTGGCGGGAAATTCCTGACCGTGATGGGTCGCGCTATCCAACCTGATGAGGTCATCTCGGATCCGGAGGCCGATCGTGTAGTTCTCCCAAGGGCTAGTTAGACCTGTTCTTTGCTGGGCTGTTGGAAATGATGTCGACCTGAGGACTTCAGTCTGTCTGTGACACACTTCAATCATGTTTGCAGTGTCTGAGTGTAAATAGGGCACAGCACACCTGAGAAATGATTTGAGCATATCTGAATCATTTTCTTGTTTGTTTGACTACCATGAATTAGTTCCCACTTGACATTCCGCCTCCCTTGTCTCTCGACATTACATGGAGGGCGAAAGAGAGAATTGGAAGAAGGTTATTAATAATCGAGGCCAGCAGAGAGAGTTGGGGCAGTTGGACATTGAATGCTTTATGTGAGACATATGACGAAGAAATGGGATATCGAAAAATTTATTGTTTGAAGATGATTTGGCTTCCTGGCGATTTGACATTAACTATCATTTTTCTCTTCTCCTTTGTCTCTATTGGCTATGTATTGAAATTGATATTCTTTTCCCCAATTCGGTATTTCCATTTTGTATCTACCATCGTAGAAATATCACGAAGCGAGTCTGAAGTGTGCTCGCTGAGACTTGATAACTAGCTGGCAGGACTCTGGTGGTGGATGGGCAGCCGGCAAAACCTCGGCACATCCAAGCCACATTAACTCTTTCCGTCTTGAGCCGTCTTACATCTTCCAAACCTCAACTTAGCAATCTTCGGTCACCCAAATCGTACGTCCATCATGGCAGCACATGGCATACTCGAAGTCGACTCTATCGAGATAAAAGTGATCGTCGACAATGAAGTCGACCCGATCTCGCCCACCAACAACCCCGCCGTGCAGTACCCCGGCTACATGCAGGGCGTGCCGCTGGACAGGCTCCCGTCCGACGACACCAGGAGCGGGGCTGTCGCAGAGCTGAAGATGGGAAATATCTGCTGCGGCGCTCACGGGCTGTCGCTCATGATCACGGCCAAAAGGGGCGATACGGCGCACACCATGCTGTTTGACACGGGCCCAGAGGAGTCAACCTGGGAGCGCAACGCCACCCGGATCCGCGCCGACATCACCTCGATCGAGCACATACATCTATCACACTGGCATCGTGACCATTCAGGTGGGATTCTAAAAGCCATTCGCATGATAAATGCGTCCAAGGACGCGAGGGGGGTCGATACCAAGCCGCATAAGGTCGTCGTCGACCTGCATCCGGACAGGCCGGACTACAGGGGGATGATGACGCCTGACGGCTCGGTCGTGAGCCTGGAAGCTGACCCTGCTTTTGATGAGATCGAGGAGGCTGGCGGGGTCCTGGCCAAGCACAGCGAGCTGCACACTGTGTTGGATGGCTTCTTCCTGACATCCGGCGCCATCCCGCGCCTGAGCCCGTACGAGGTGGGAATCAGAGGGGGGATGCGGTTCAGCGAGTCGGACGACCGATGGACGTCGGACGAGAAGATTCTGGACGAGCGTATGGTAATGTGCAACCTGAAGGGCAAAGGCTTGGTTGTGTTCACGGGCTGCAGCCACGCTGGCGTTATCAATGTCTCCAAGCATGCCATCGAGCTTGGTCAGGGCTTGCCACTGTACGCCGTGGTCGGTGGTTATCACCTCTCCGATAACCATCCGGAGAAGTTGGAGAAGTCACTCGCAGACCTGAAAAGCCTTGCACCTAAGGTTCTCATGCCGGGTCACTGCACTGGGTACAAGTTCAAATTTTTGATCGAGCAGAGTATGCCGAGTGTCTTGGCTCCCTCTTTCTGTGGCAACACGTACACTTTGGCTTGAATATGGGGCTTTAAACGAGCAATCTCCAGGTACAGGTGCTGGTGCACCAGTTGTTGTCTGCCGCGGATCCTTTATGGCATTCATTTGCACATGATCTTAATCAGGGCATGTTTGCTTTCCAACTGTTCTGTGGGTAAACTTGTGCGGATAAACCATGCTCGGATCAAACGTGGGAATTGGAGGTGGATAAGAAGTGCATGGACAGAACATGGATAGGCTGGAATGGCCTCACCGCACGCTTAATTCTCTTTGCTTCAGCAGCAATTATTTAGTTGGGCTGGCATCCAACACATACAGCCTGCCTGCAAAGACCTGATCCTGTCTGAAAGCCTTCAACACCCCTTGGCAAGGTTCACGAGCTATGTAGACAATTTTGAGTTGCTCAGCCAGAAGGCTGGAGCCATCGCCTAACACCGACACCTTAAGCCGTGGAAGTGAGACTAAATCCACCCAAGGTCCCAGTCCATCCGCTCCCCTGCCCACCAACCTTGCTGAGGGGAGCTTCGAACGCTATTTCTGCCCAGTGAAACCTCAAACCGTTGTACCCAATCTGGGTCAGGAATTCTTCCTCCGGCCCAGCATTCAAAGACGCATATGTTCTGTTCCCCCGTGCGATGATGCTCAGGTCGACTGGCTGATTTAAAGGCAGCGACGTGTTGAGGCGGAAATAGTTACCGCCAGCAAAGAAGGTAATGTTTGGCGTGAGGAGGAGCGTTGAGTCACTACCGGTCAACAACGTTGCATTTGTTGGAAGGTCAAGGGACGATATGGTCAAATCCGAGAGGGTGAGCGTGTAGTTCCGGCCTTTAGAGGATAAAGGTGTCACGGCCGAGCAAGAGGGTGACAGTTGGAGCAAAGACCCGCTAGACACGCAGTCCGTCTCAAGCGAGAAGCCGTTTGGAGACTCGTCTGTAAAGGAGGAATTCCCCGAAAAGGTGTAGTTGAAAATCACATCGCCATCAGAAGGAATGGCTCGATCCAGATTCTGCCCAGGGATCGCAGGATGAAGAGCTTCAAATGTGTTGCCGAAGTCTGCCTCCAACAGGTTTCCTCCCCATTGCTTGTCAGCCAAAGCAGGGATGCCATCGCGCCAGGCGTAATAGGCCTCAGTGTACACTGATGTGTTGGCACCGTAGTCATTCCACATGGGGACAATTGAACCCAACACGAAGGGGTTGCCCTCGGGTGGGTTGTTGGTTGCGTTACTCTGGTCGAACACGTAGGGACGCCAGGATGTCCGATCCGGCGGCGTTCCATAAAATGTCTTCGTGAGGTTGATGTGATTCAAATAACCGCCGGCAGGAGCCCATTTGTTGACAATGTAGTAGTCGTCATTGGAGTTGACGACGGAATAATTATTCAAGATATAGTCATAGTAGGGGTTGTCTTCGAAGTACTCCCAATGTTGGACCGAGACATTCTGATAGATGTTGTTGTATGTTTCATTGTACACGGGCGGAAATGTGCCCCAAATTCGAATGGACTTGCCTGATTCACTGCCGATATGCCCTGCCATGGCGTTCACGAAGGTGTTGTAGTCCGTAGATGGCCCAGTGTACTCATCCGCGCCAATGGAAACAACCTTGGTGTGGAACCATGGAAGGAATTCGCTCCATATTGTCTTCATTGTCGGGATTGTGTCCGGATGGCTGATGTTGAGCAGGCTGAAGTCACCAGAATATCCCAGTTCGGGCTTCCACTGTACGATCACTAATGCGTGGCCCGGAGCCTCGATTTCAGGGATGATGGTGACCCCGCGAGCAGCACAGTTCGACTGGATCTCATCGAAGTCGTCTCGCGTGTAAGACTCGTTTTTGTGTTTGTTCAGGCCCGATACAGCCTCAGCATCCGACCACAGCCTGAAACGGGCGTACAGCTCGAGAGACCGTTCCTCAGAGTAAATAGCGACGTTGTTGTACAGGTTGTCACTTAGGTGAAGGTGAAAGGTGTTTTGCTTGAAGAATGATATGTAGGAACACAACTCCGTGATGAATTCCTTTGGGTAGAAGTGGCGAGCAGCATCGAGCATCATGCCTCTCGTTGCCCAGCCGGGCGTATCTGTGCCGGAACCCCGTGGGATAGAGCCTTGGTGCAGAGTTGCTTGTTGTAGAATTGTGCGAGTTCCCCACCAAACACCGAGTGGGCTCGCGCCAGTGATGGTGATGGCATCTGGGGTCACAGAAAGTGAGTACCCCTCCGACGAGGGCTCTCCTAACGCGTTCAGGTAGACGCTCGAGTCACCCAAAGTGAGGAAGATGCTGCCCGCCGTACTGTTTGTCCCATTGACGACTGTAGCATCGACGCTAAATATTGTGCTCAGGTCATCGGCGAATGTTTGAGCGAACTCAAACAGGGTCGGTGGGATCAATGTAGCCATTGAAACGTCCACGGAGGATGCATATTGGGCATGCACCACGATCGAATTCACGCTGGACAAATCGTAGGCTCCATCAGACACGCTGTATGGCAATGTCGGTATTCCAACAAGGTCGGCGGCAACCAATGCTATCATATAGTGTTAGCAGGCTGCGGCACGTGCCTCTCGTGGCGGTGTGTTTGACTGACACGTCGACCAGAGGCCCGCAAGGCCCGTCTTCAAAGTCGGAGCTTTCATCGCCAGTTGAATATTGTCTGCCAGCTACGACAAACCCTTGTGGGAGGGTACAGTAGTGAGGCCCATCGTGTCAGCGTCATGATGTACGGGTGCGTCTGTCCACGGGTTATTTATCCGTCGGCCCTGCCATGTCGAGACCCGGTACCCATCAACGCGAAATCGTCATCAGGCATATATCTTGGACCGACTCCGCATTCAAGAAGCAGTTCTTGGGGTAACGTTACCGGTGATCTCGAACTTTGGAGTTGCCGAGACAGAACCATGTGGGGAATGGTTCCATGGGTAGAATCTGTTTGCGCTGTTTGCGACTTATCATTCTGGCGGGCAGAACCTTGGAGGGACTGTTATCATGCAGGGGCTTCTCCGATCCGAAAGAGGAGGGTCGTACTATGAGAGCTCAAAGTAGTATGGCACGTAGCTACGGTGCCATGCCTATCTCAACGTCCAATGATGCGGATGAATCCGGCCAGGGACCGGTCACGTCGCTGGGGTTTGCTTGCCCAAATAAAGACTTGATGCCGGCGGTTAATTTCCGACCTTCCGGCGCAGGTGAACTCCTAACCCTGTAGACGGCATCACTTCTGTTTCTCACGGCTTGGTTGATGTCCTGGCCCGGATCTACCATAGACCAAGTTTTGTTATACAGCTCGAAAATTCGGTTTCCGTCGTAATAAAAGATCTTGGAAGCTCATAAATTTGTGTAAATAATCAGGTTAGCCGTTATGAGCTCAATACTTTGGGCATCTGGATGCAGGTGAGGACGAGAATTCTCAGTGATGGGCTCAGATGGTGCACAATCTTTACTGACCCCCTCAGGCCGCTCGTTGGAGCAGTGAAGATCAAGATCATTGGTAACAAGCAGAAAAATCTCGTCCATGGCTGTGTCCTGAACGGGATGTTCTCTTTTCTCTTGCGAGATACTGTCCAACAGCGCTGGCAAGGGTCCAACCAAGCTTTGGAACTTCCCGCTGCCTCCTCGGCCAGCGTGGCTTTTTTTTTTTTTTTTCTGTTTTTGAAATGGAAATATGGTGGTGCTGCTCTTCCGGCGCAAGAACAACCTTGTCCGTGTTTTGTCGAAACCAACCTGTCGTGGCCCAATCTGGTGGACCTTCGGATCTGTGCCGGCAAGATAGGCAAGCCGAAGTTGCAGACCTAGAAGATTGACATCTTGATCAGCAAGATTGATAGCTACATCGAGTTCGACAACCGGACCAAGGGTGAAATGGCTCACGCGAACGGACTTCGGCCTGCTCTGGCCTGGCAAGAATCAGGCCGGGGGCCAGGTGGCACAAGGCGATCCAGACATGCAGCTCCGCAAGTTGATGCTCGATTGGTTCGCGAAGGCTTTGATAACCTGTTCCTCAGCAACTGTCCTGCACTGTCTTGGATACGCCCATGTTCAGGAAACATCGCCAATTTAATTAACTGTCTTCCACTTTGGCGCGGAAGCTGTTGCTTTGTTTAGCAGCGGTCATTTTACCGACTCTTTCCAGTGCTTTCACTGAGTACTGCGGACTTTGGTTGCAGATTATGTGTGCGCTGATATCCAACAGAGGCTGAGAGTGCGGAGTTTTCGCTCTGCATGGCATCAAATGGAAAAGAAGTGCACCATGGGAGATGATGAATCGAATGATGAAGTCGATTCTAAGATACCCATCAGCGCCATTGAGGGGGCGAAGAACCCACACATTGGTATGCCTCTGGAAGACCAAGTCGGGCAACTAGCTAGTACGTCAATGCCAAGTTTTCTACGTTTTCTTTTGCAAGAAGAAGTGTGGCTCCTAGACGCACGGAAACGATGAAAGACGACCGGTTGAGATAAAGCCGTTATTAGACAAGAGGTCCTTGGCCTGCTCAAAATTACAACCAGGCGGGCCTTGATGCCTCGGTTGATCATATGCAAGTAGCTGCATAGAACCAAGACGCAAAGCCGGGTCGAAAGGCAGACCGCGCCAACATCAGGCTGCTTTCGTTCACCTTATTCGTGTCAGACTTGCGCTGCAAATCTACTGGCTAACTAGCGAGTACCCTTATTTTGTATGGCGAATGTTGAGATGAATGGTAGTTTCGAACTTCATGCAAGCTTCACATTCCCGATCTGACTGGTCATTTGAGAGGATCTTCGAAGAACAAGTACTTTTGCTCGTAAGAATAACTAGTGACTATTCGCGTCTGGGCTTTGCTAAAGGTATCACGGGCGGCCGGAAGACGTGATGACGGGTTTCAACGGCGGTGTATTTGTCCGAGTACGGTGCGATCACGAACATTGAGAATAACCTCGTCGTCTTCGATTGGAAATGTCCACGTTGAGTCATGGACGTATCAACAGAATGATCCGGGTGTTGTCCGTCAGGCAATGCAACAGTGCCCGTCACTGCTGTCCAGGAGCTACGCCGTAATAGGAAATCGATGCAAGCCGCTACACCCCCTTTTATTTGGTCCGGGGACCCGGGCTGCCGGGGCTGAAGGGCTAGGGGGTTCTTGGGATCATTCGGCACAGGTTTCATATTTCGGGGCCACCCGTCATTTTAGCCATGCCATTGGCATGCGAATCATGAGCCTGGTAACCACCTACCATGGGAGATGGTGTCAGATCGGCGAAGATCGCGTTCGCGGATGCTGCGCCGAGAAAAACCTCTAGTTACGCGGTAGATGTGGCCTTGGGCTACAGCCCTGAGTCCTGCACTTGCCATTTGTTTGACTCGCCTGGCGATCTGTTTGGAGATCTCGAATCAGAGACCAAAACAAACGTGAATCATCAGCTCCCCTGCTCTCAAAGAATATCAATTGTCGCGAGTTTGTTATGAAATGGACATCGCAACTGGGTTTATTCAGCTCACGAATCTCGTTGATTATTACAAAACTCGAGCCGGTGTCCGTGGGGTATCTGCCGGTATTCGTTCATTGTCTCGCAAGGTACACACTCAATGCGAATGCGACTTTGGCAGTCTCTTCAAACATGGAGTAGTGCTGAAAAGACCTGACACCGGAGAATCATGTTGTCGACAAGCATCGAATTGCCTTGCGATAGATTCCGATGCCCTCGGATATCGTGCAGTGCAACATATTGTGCCCATCTGAACAGACGAAAGTGGATACACAGTTAAAGTTTTGATGGCATGTCTGAAACGCAGCTGAATCCTCGCTCCTGGGCTTTGGGTGAGCGGGTTCTCTCTACAATAGTGGATATAAGGGTGTTCTGGCCGTTGTAAGCAGCGCCGGGGACTCTTTTGTCTGTAGCTCGAACTCGATGCCTTGCGCAACACCAAATGCGGAGGGGAAGTTTGCGAGGGAGGCGGCGCGAAGAGGCGATTGCGACTTCAGGTTCTTGGCTGTTTCTGCTGCCGTAGTACCAAGCATGGCGATTAGGTTTGATCGACGTTAACCATAACAAAAATCATATACTGGAGACATGACGTAAGATTTTGCGGGTCTATACTGTCGCAGAGCCCCAATAGGAGTGTTTTTCGCGGACATGGAAACACGGAATGAGACGACATGTCGAAAGATCAAGTGACTCCACGCCGAGATGCCAGACGTGCAAGGCTAGGACGAAGATTCCCAGCCTGGTGTGTGCGGCAGACCTGAGGTGAGACCCTGAACCCTAATATGCTGGCAGGTGAAGGCCTCGGCCGAAAGCCTCTGCCCATTTGCATGTGGTTCGATGTTGTCGCCACTCTCGTCGTCTCATGGCATGCACAATGCACAGCCAGAAGCGGGATGAGAAGACATGAATGGCCTGGCGCTGGCTATTTTTACTGTGCCCAGTCGGCCTCAACAAGCGCATCCGAGCGCCGAGGCGGACTGAGAAGCCTAATGGAGCAGACGGACGGAAGCTTCTTGGGAATGTCTGGAGGGAGGGGCAATTGAAGACGTGATCCCAAGATTTCTGGGTGATTGATAACCAAAGCTTGCGGCGGAGTTCCTCGCATGGCTTGTAGGAGTGGGCATACGCACTGGGCAAAGCCCTTGGTTTCTTGTGCTATGTTTCTCATGGGTTTCCTGATGCGGCTTAGTGATTGAAACACATGAAGCACGGATTCGAGACGACTCTCGTCTGCTGCAGTTCGGTCTCGGTCGACAGCCCTCCTTTGAGGCTGTCAACTGTCAACGCAATTCTGGGACGACCGAATTCAGCAATTACAAATCCGACGAACGGTCGACTGGCTGACTTGGCAGTCGATGCGCCGGCGGATGGATGGCTGGAACCAACAACTGAAGCGGGCCCTCTGTAGGTAGTATAGTCAGTCAGTATGGGCAAGCCGGAGATTAGATGGCGGACCAATCGCATGTTGCCGGACAGCCAAGTGCCTGGATCTCCAAACGATCCCCAGCGATCTCCCTGCGTTCCGCAGCTGTGCCTTTGAGGGGCGTGGGGAGCCGCCTTGACCCCTACCGAGACCCCGTCGTGTTTCGACCGATCTTCCAACACAGCGGTTCGACAGACAAGCTTGATTCATAGTTTGAAAACTTCCTCTGTGCTTCCACATCTGGGAACATCAAGCGGCAGGGGTCGCTTGGGTGCATCGCAGCATGGCTGCTTGTCACGTACTCGCGTGGCTGTGTTTGTTCCCAATGAGGCGAGGTTGGGAGAAATTCGGCTTCCAAGATGTCAAAAGAAGGCCCGTCCGTTGCGACTCAAAACGTCCAAAGAAGAGCCGCCCTCGAGATGGGACTATTTATCTCGACGGCATCCCTTCGAGCTCCTTTCCTTTCCCTTCCGTATTACCCAGTCTATCATTCCTTCGACAGCATATATATTCACCAACCCAATCCCCGTTCATTTCCGAGGCACTGGATGCCGATTCCGCCTAGGCGATTTTGTACCGAGTAATTCACAGACAGCAACCATGAGGTTCACACTCCTGACCACGCTCCTTGCGGGCTCAGCCATCGCGGCACCCTCCCTGAACAAGAGGGACCTGGCAACGGTCCAGCAGGCCATCGGCACCGTCCAGACAGCCCTTGAGGGGCTCGGCACTGCCGTCAACGCCGTCAACGCCCAGGACCCCAACAGCGTGACCGGCATCCTCGGCGCGAGCACCCAGGCACAGGACGCCATCAAGACCGCCACAACACAGATCCAGGGCACCGACGCCCTCTCCCTGACCGACGCTCTGTCCCTGCAGCAGACCGCCACCGGTCTCACCACCGCCGCCAACACGACCGTGCAGAGCCTCATCGCCAAGAAGCCGGTGTTTGACCAGCTCGGCGTGTCGTCCGTCGTCGCCACCCAGCTGACCGACCAGAAGACCGCCGCCGCCGCTCTCGGCGACGCCGTCGTCTCCAAGATCCCCGCCATCGGCCAGAGTATCGCTCAGCAGTCTCTCGGCCAGATCAACACTGCTCTTGACTCCGCCATTACGGCCTTCTCTGCTGGTGGTGCTACAGGTGAGCTCCGCCCACTGCAAACCACTTGGATCACTGCTGCTGGATATACTGACCCGAGAATAAAATAGGCGGCGCAACTGCGGGCGCTGGAAACGCTACCGGCGGTGCCACAGGTGGTGCCGCGAGGGCTGGCAACGGTACCTCGACCGCCGCGCCCAAGGCCGGTGCTGGCTCTGGCACTGCCTCCGGAGCGGCGCCTAAGGCATCAGGTGCCAGCGGTGCCACTCCCAAGACTACTCCTGCGGCTGCCCCGGCTACCCCGGCTGCCCCGGCGGCCGGTGGAGGTGGACTCGGCGCCCTTCTTGGGGCGTTGACGGGTGGAGCCGGCGGTGCTGGTGGTGCTGCTGGCGGTGCTGGAGGACTTGTAAGTGTCGTCGCGGACGCTTGAAAGACATGAGAATGATGCTGACCTCTCCCGAAGGGCGCCCTCCTCGGTGGCTTGACTGGTGGTGCGGCGGGTGGTGCACAGGGCGCTGGGGGTGCTGCCGGAGGCGCCGCTGGAGGCGCCGGTGGTCTCGTAAGTAAAATCTAGAAAGTCGTGCTACACTGCGAGGTCAAAATAGCTAACAAGATCCTTCAGGGTGCCCTCCTCGGAGCCTTGGGCGGAGCCGCATAAGCATTTCGCTCTTGGGGTGGAACAGGGGGATCTTAAGACCTGTCCTGCTGTTCCGTAGCAAAAGAGGTGGTGAGAGTGAGTGTGGGCGTGGTTCTTGTCTCGCTGCTTGATGTGGCGATGTGGTCCGCTGCCTCGCAACGAATTACGAATTCCCTTGTATCATCCCATATAGTGTCTAGTACACTTTAAAGTGTCAAATGCATGTAGATTATCCTTCAAATTGTTTGGGCGAGGTGGAGATGAGATTGTAGATAAAACAGAGAATCCAGCGCATTCATTACGGAACTGGACGTAAGGCTCTACAAGCATAATTCGTTCGTGACGCATGGGCATCCTGTGCCCTTTTGCAAGTCATCCTATAAGTCGCAGTACCCACTTTTGGCCACCCCCCCCATTTGGCCACCCG
>LJJS01000647.1:0-12832 GCA_001447215.1 Diaporthe aspalathi
AAGTGGCGGGGACCTGATACTGGCGGGTATGTGGTAAACCACGTTAAAGCTATTATTAACTTTATATATAAGCTTTGGAAAAAGCAGTTAAAACCTTTGCAAATAGTAAATAGTTAAATATAATAATAGAAAAAAAATTAAAAGGTTAATTAAATAGCAAAGTATACAGTGTGGCCGAAGCCGTGGATGGGTTAGAAGGCGTGCTTGGCTTCGAGGGCTCGGCTGGTTCTGCGGGCGAGCTCGATAGAGAGTCGGTCTCAATTCTGCAATTAGCAAAGTAATATTGAGAAGCGGTCATACGTATCGCCAGAGAGACTGCAGGACCCGTGCAGAAAGCAACGTACCTAATGTTTCTTGTTCACCAGTTTGCCAGCATTTCATCAATAAGAGATGACGACAATTCAAACTAAAACCGAAATGAGACTACTCTGCTCACCTGTTTGCCTCCTCCTTTTCTTTTCTTTTCTTTTCTTTTCTTTTTTTGACCTCCTCTAGTTTTTCCAGTTGGTCGAACTAAGACGCCGATGCTTTTCGCCGCCTCGAAGGATAAAAGTTGATGCGATAAAGTGGGCACAGTGGGGGTATATACCGTACGACTCATTATCAAGCAATTGTCACATCATCAAAGTCGTATTTTATTTATCAGTCAAACATCGGTGTTACCTTACCTAGGTAGCCTGCCTAAAACCACGGCCCAGATTGTGATCTTGCGATGATGGTCTAATTAACACTCTTTACCATCTTTTGCTTTGATTTCTTGTCCGGAGTGTTGCAGGTAGGAAGAGTGCAGATGCTGAATGTGGGGAGTGGAAGCCGATAGTTTCGGTGGAAGCGGATTTGTAATCGTGTCGCCCGAGGTGTAAACGAGACGAGGTTTGTAATCGGTGTGCAGTGGCATCGAAACATCGGAGCTCTTGGGACGAAGGATTGCGTCACATTCAAACGGAAATACCCCCAAACGGGTCCGAATTATTTAGTTGATGCTCCCGAAGCTTCCTCATCAAACTCAAGCTCTGCACATGATCCAGACTTCTGTTCGACTCTGTGTGCAAGCATCATGTCATCCACCATCAGAGCCATCTTCTGCACGGGGAAAGGGCAGGCTGCCATCAAGGAAGCACCCGTCCCCAGACTTCGCGAGGGTCACGTTCTGGTCAAAGTCAAGGCCGTGGGCCTGAACCCAACCGATTGGAAGTCAATCTACAGCGGTAATGCTACAGGTTCAAGGATCGGGGTATGTGCAAGCTTAGCCGTGCAGAGTCGGCCCCCCTTTCCTTCTTCTTCTGAATGCGTGTCCACATGACATTTTTGTGCCCACAAGCGGCTAATACGTGGCAGTGCGATTATGCGGGCGTGGTTGAAGAGGTCGGCCCGGGGGTCACCAAGTCGCTGAAGAAGGGCGATCGAATCTGCGGAATGGCCCATGGAGCGTGAGTGATGCCTCCCATGTCGTAGCAGAGCCGCGGATGTTACGTATCGATGTTGTCACTTGGTTGAGCACTGGGAATACACCCTACTGCCCGGAGTGACGAATTGCGAGACAGCCGGTAGTCGTTCGTTTAGGTACCTACTCAGGAAAACTCTAACAAGCACTGGAATAGTAAGGACGCTGAGAGTGGTGCCTTTGGCGACTACGTCCTCGCGGACTCTGATATACAGCTCAAGATCCCGGACAATGTCAGCTTCGAGGAGGCGGCCACCCTCGGAGTGGGCATCACGACCGTCGGCCAGGGGCTGTACCAGTTCCTGAAGCTGCCGCTGCCAACAAACCCGCTGCCCACGCCCAAGCCGATCCTCATCAACGGCGGCAGCACCGCGACCGGGATCCTGGGCATCCAGTTCGCCAAGCTCTCCGGCCTCACCGTCCTCGCCACGGCCTCGCCCCACAACTTCGACTACCTGAAGTCCCTGGGCGCGGACGCCGTCTTCGACTACCACACCCCGGCCGAGGAGCTGGGGAGGCAGATCAAGGCCCACACCGGCAACGCGCTCACGCTCGCGTGGGACTGCTCGCCCACCCCGGAGTCGACCCGCGCCGCGGCGCTCGCCATGAGCGACGCCCAGCCGGGCGTCTACGGCGCCCTCCTGCCCGTCAAGGACGAGGATCTCAAGGCCGTGAACCCCAAGGTATCCGGGGGATTCACATTGGGCTACACGGTCTTTGGCGAGCCGCTCAAGCTCGGCGGCCGCGACTTCCCTGCCAAGCCCGAGGACAAGGAGTTTGGCAGCGCGTTCTGGAAGCTCAGCGAGGACCTGCTGGCGCAGGGCAAGTTCAAGGTTGCCCGGACGGCGGTCAACCAGGGAGGGGCGGGCCTGGAGGGTGTGCTCAAGGGGTTGGACGACCTGAGGGAGGGGCGGGTGAGTGGTACGAAGCTGGTATATACCCTTTAAGCATGGCCTGTCATGGGGAATTTGAGGATCCCGTGGCAGCATAACGCTTCCTGGAAGAAGAATACAGTTGCTTTTCAATGTGATGAGATGCTTCACATGTGAACAGATTCCTGGTTAGACCTTAGTCTTTCGGTGCTCGCCGCAGTCCAGCATGTCAATGGAGAGTATACTTTTCTTCTACTATTACCAGATTATCGAGGGTTTGCAACCGGCCTCACCTTCTTGTCCACTTGGGCGTGTTGATTTATGCCAAGTAGACAGTGGGAGTAACTCCGCGTGCATGGCTTTTCGAGAACTCACAATCTGGAATATGCTATCAGATTGTGATAAGAATCCATCCGAAGGTTCCAAGAGGAATCTTGCGAAACCAAGTTTTTTTTTGCAAGCGGTATCGAATACATAGCCTCAGGTTGATCATGCTCTGATGTTGATGATTAGCAAAGGTACCGTCGGATGCATTCACTTCGGAGCCCAGCCACCCGCGGCAAGAAACGCTGTTATGGATAAGCCTCCTCGTCCGTACAATGCATATTCACATTTTCGGATATATAGTTGCATCAGTGACACAGCTCCAAAGGCTGTGGGTATCGACCAATATACCAAAAATTGCGCCCTCGCTCCTTCCAACGCCGGAAAACCCAGAAGAGCCCTCCCCCTAATTCCCAGTCTTACACCATCCTCTTCAGTCTAAGCCACCACTCTCGAAGCAGTTGTCACTGGCACCCGCGGGGCCTGCGTCTGGGCCTGCGCGAGGTGCTCGCTGCTCACCTTCCTCTTCAGCTCGTCGATCACCTTCTGGCAGAGGTCCCTGTGCGCAGCCTCGAAGCTCCTGACGACAAAGGGCTTCACGAGGGAGCTGCACTCCACCCTCGCGTACTCCACGAGCTCCCAGTCCCCGGCGCCGGGGGAGCTCAGGCCGGCGCCGTCGACGACGTCGTGCAGGTCGTCCCTGGCGACCCCGTCCGAGTCCGCCCGCCCGGCCCTCTCGAACTCGGCCCCGAGGTCGCGCCGCTGCACCTCGTAGGTCGACCACACGCGGACGCCGCCCTGCGCGTCGGCGCGGCAGCGCACCCCGGACGGGATGGACTGGAACGTGGCGGGGATCCTGATGTCCTTGGAGAGCCCGAGGAAGGGCACGATGACGACGCGCTCGAAGACCTCGTAGCACTCTATCCTGGCGCCATCCTCGGCGAAGAACGGGTCCGCGGCGACGGCCTCGTCCACTGGCAGTCGGTTGTACCGGAGCAGGTACGGGTGTGGTGTTATGAGCGGCTCGTAGGCCTGTAGTTGCTGCACGACAAGGTCTGGGGGCAGATAGGCAGGCAAAGGGAAATGCAGCTCTACTGTATGAGACGCAGGCATCTTTTTAGAAGCACGGCGCTGATAGCGCGATGCACTCGGGATTATGAAACACGCTGATGCTGAAGTGTTTGACGGCTTGGGCCCCGTAGCTTGTAAACCGCAGTGAGGTCCGCGACTGTCCGCGGGGTAGGTAAATTAGAACCAAGGCAGCCTCGGTGCGGACAAGTTGACAGCTTGGATTGTGGGTGGCCCAGCTGCCGTGGCTTGAGCGACCCGACGTTCCTTACCGCAGGTGGCCTTGGTGAAACAGATCCTGCCGTGAGAACGTGATGAGATTGAGAATAGCCCGATTGAGAGATGCCGTACAGAGAATGAGGGCAGGTCGATGCGACAATGGGTTACGTAGTCTTGAGGGTAAGCTCAGCAATCATTTGGCGGCTGTGTTTGTTGCGGCTGAATATGACACGCAGGGTTGGTCGGGGCGGCGCAGTTTGCAGTTGGCGAGTTTGCTCGTGGGTCCGTCTCCTCAGGCTCCCCTCAATGTCACCTTGAACAGTGAGCAGAAGCGTCTAGCAGAAGCGTCTAGCAGAAGCGTGCCCTTCTGTGAGCATGAGCATTTCGGTTCCTTCCATCGGCCGCTTGGACCACAAGGAACGGTTATGGCCACAACACTAGTAATGCCGGCCTTAGGCCCTGAAACAGGCCTGAAAGGCTATATTTGGCTGTTTCCGTCATCGCTGCGCCGATATTGGGCGGGCGACCTGATGGCGAGTCTGTTTTGGCTGCATTGAGCTGGACGGAGCCGCTTGAATGCCCTCCGGGGCTCTTGTCTTCCGACCTGGTTATATGGCCCCGGGATGAGTGAAGATGCGCTTGGATCTGCCCATGCCGGAAATCTTACTTGTGGCCGGAGCCGAGGTCGGCAACCTGGGCCTCGGAAGTGTGGAAACCTTGACCTTGCTTGATCTTGTCCGTGTTGTCGGGTTCCCTCAGCGGAAGGATGTCGGTGATAAGACAAGTTGGTTATACTGACCCATACGCAAAGTATGTTTAGCCGACTCATGAATGATCGATGCATGTAGAGGTTTTCTCGATAATCTGGCAGATCAACTGGGTATCAACCACCAAAAGACCCAGGGCGAGTGGAGCTCCTTGTGACGTGGAGGATAGGCTGGCGGGGCCTCCAGCATGCAAACAAGAGACTGAAGCTGACGATGCCATTCGGCCACAAGGGACCCGTCCGTCTTCAAACATGCCCAGCATGCAGGAATGCTGCGTCGATGCCTCACGGGATAGCCGTCTGGCCATGTTGGAACCCAAAGATGGAGGGTTTCGTTGCACGTCGTTGCACGAGGACCCTTCACCGCCGATGGCAGCCGTGACACGGCACGGCACGACACGACACGACACGACACGACGTGGACAGCGTGTCTCGTCTATGAGCTCTGCTGCTGCAAAAAAACCTCTTCCTAGCCTTCTTCTTGTTCTGGCAGCGCGACAAGCGGCGTCGAGGGAGATGGCGGTGAGGTCGAGGCGATGCCGTTTCCAGCAGTTGGGCTGCAGAAGCGGCGCGACTGATTCAATGCAAGTCAATGCTAGTTCCCGAGCGGCCACTGCCTGCTGCTGCCAGGCCGCGGACTCGCAATGTTCCCATGCAAGATTAGCTCGCCAATACCCGGCAGCACTCGAGGGTCCCTCTGGCGTCTGGCCTGGGTTCGTGACCAGATGCCAGCCCTTGGTGGATACTACAACAGGCTGAAGGGCAGCCGAGCCGTTTCGATGACAATAATCAGGAAGGGGAGCATGTCCTTGGATGTGCCTCCCCAGCACGGACATGTAATCCCAGCCGCCGAGGACCAAATCGTAGATGGCGCGTGATGGGGCTGGATGAATGGTCCCGCCATTGCGATCGCGATATTAGTGTAGTGTTGCCATTAGAATCCCTGTCGAGCCCACTTCTCGTAATCCACTTTGGAGGGGTTCACAACTCAGGCATGGCGCGGTGACTCCCGTCCAGCAACGGAGGGGCGTATCGATGCATATAGTACCTAAGTAGATGGCCACGAGGGGCGACGGAGAAGAGACAGGATAAGTGGTGTGTTTTGGCTGTTCTAGGCTCACCGCCTAGTAGTCTGCCAGCCCATCAGCCCACCTGCTTGTTTGCCTCCCAGATCGGTGAAACTCGCATGGTGGTCGGGCCTTGACCATGATCGTGTTCCCACTTCCCAATTCCCCATGATCAGACGCGGGCCGGGTGGGATGCGAGCACGGACAGCGGGACTACTACTACATGCTACATGCTACTATGTAAATAAGTACCTTCCATGGCCGGTTGGGTCTGCTTGCGCACGGGAAGCGTTTTGTTTCGCAAACAGCGGCACGGGCAGAGAAAAGATTGTTGACGGCGAACTAGATGTTTCACAGGTATGTGACTAGTGTTGGACGTGGTGACACAGTGTTTCTGCAAGCTGCGGGCTCCCAGGCCGAGTATGAACTGCCCCAAGGAGAGATACTATGTAACAACAAGAGGATAGATAGACAGGCGCATTGTCTCGATGCTCATGCTCAACACTGGGTGCACACAAACATTGTGAGTGTGCCAGTGCTGCCCCTGGCGCGCACAAACGGGATGCAGGCTTACTGGTTGGCTGCATCGGGTGACTTGGGGGCAGGAGAAGGAAATGATGGATGTTGTGAAGGAGAAGAAGATGGTGTGGTCATTGTATGCACGGCGCATGTAGGGTACGTACTTGCACGGTACACAACCGGACCATCCACGCAGTTACCATAGTATTATTAGTCTGCCGTGTTGGGCTTGATTAAAGGTCCGAATGGTGGGTGGACCAAGGTGCGACAGACGCCGGGCCAATGAAGCTTCTTCCCAGCCATCCAAATCAAACAAAAAAAATGATAGAAACCACCCTGCCGAGCCCGCGCCCTGCACCTGTTTTCTGGGAGGGTGTCTCTATTTCGTCCGTCATGCGCTGCTCTTGGGAACAGACTAGCCTGCTTAGATACATTATCACAATAATGGATGCCAGCTTGATCACGCCTGCTGCCATTCTGTTCCTCGTCGCTCCTCTCCGCGTGCCGTGGAGGTAAGAGTCTAAGTGCATAGTAGACGATGGGAGGAGACGACATAAGTGAGACTGCCATGCGCCTCTTCGACCCTGTACTCGGGACTCGCAGCGGTAGACTACATAGTAGTACATGGTACATACATATTTCTATCTTCACACCTTGTCCTGTCGGTGTGGCCGTCACACATTAAAAAGGTTGAGACAACCCAGACACCCCGACCTGCCACCCTGCCACCCTGCCATCAGCACCTGTAGACCCTGCCACACATCGCCGTCTGTCCATCCCTACGGCCAGGGATTAGGATCTGGCGCATCCCTCTTCTTCTTGTTCCACGCATGAACCCGTCACCCTCGAACTTTTTTGCCATCCTCCCGACCTTCCGTGACTCCTGCTTCTCGCTCGGCGAACAATATCTAGCCCCGTCATACTTCGACACCTCCTCGACGGCAAAGCTGAGGTGCAGGTCGCGAAGATATGCAAGAATAACTCATGCTTGGGTTACACAAACTGCTCCGGCACGCCAATCCCGACCAATAGAGCAGCACCCTCCCTCGCCATCGAAACGACTCATTGGCCCCCTTTCCTTACACTCCATCCGGGCTCCCTGCATGAACCGACGCATCGGGATGCAGGTAAACATCTCGCACAACCACGGCTGTTAAAAATACCGTATAGTTGGGAGACAGTGCCCGAGGCGCGCGTTCAACACAACCACTTGACGAGCGGCGCACGAAGAGTCTCGATATCCCGTAACCCGGCAAAACTCACCAAGCCGTCGCTACGATCCAAATAGCTTTCTACGACCGGCCCGCCACTGCGCAGCAAGCCTCATGAGTTTTACAACCAGCACATCGCGCGCCCAGTTCTTCAGACATCCAGAATGGCCGCGGCCGAGGTCCTAGCTTTCGCCGTAAGCGATGGCTGGCAGGCGGCCCAGCGCTTCAATAGGGTCACCCGCCCGGACAGGATTGCTCGACACGAGAGGGAGTCCCCGACCGGCATCCGGTTACAGTCGCAACTGAGTCTCATCTCTGAGGCGTGGATTCAATTGCGAAGCCCAACAGTGAGTCCCCGTTGTTATTTCACGCCTTGCTTGGACGGCGCGCACCGTCTGTTGTTGCTGTCTTACCGTGGGCACGGCCTGCGCCGTTGATCGACCAAGCGTTCCCGACTGTCTGGCTCGCGGTGCGGCGGTGTCTGCGTGGTGCTGGTGCTGGTGCTGGTGCCGGAGTTGGAGAACGCCTCACACGCCGGTGCCAATGCCCCGGTGAACTAGCTTTGCGGCTGCCCAACCTTCACCATGCCACAGGCCCCTCCAAAAGTTTATTCTGACCTTGGGTCTCTTAGCAGTCCTCCACCTTGAGACAATGCCCTACAAGACCAATTATCATCCCTGACTTCTGCTCGCCGCGATGGTCCCGCGCCCAAAGGCAACCAACCCCATCATCCGAAGATCCGGATCGACCTGCCGGCCTGCACGACCTCACCCGGACAGACTTACCCGCGCAACATCGTCGTCTGGCGCCCGGGGACCGTGACGCGCCCTCGCCCGGCTCTCCCGCAGGTCGACGACAGCAGCGCAGTGATCGCGATGCCGACCTGCTAGCAGCACCAAACATGGATCTGATCGACTTTGACTCGGATGAGGGATTCTTTCAGGCCGCAGGAAAGAAAAAGAAGAAACCGACAACGCCCTATAACTGGCTCGAGGACGAGAGCGACAAGAAGGACGGCGACGGCACCGAGGACGGCGGCGATGGGAACAAAGATCCGAATGCAGGCGATTCCGGCGCGGGCGGCGACGGTGGGGGCGACCAAGGCGACAAGAAGGAAGACGAGAAGGCCGCTGCAGAAGCCGAAGCCGATGACATCTGGGGCGACTTTGCCACCGTCGGCGGCAAGAAGAAGAAGGACAAGGACAAGGACAAGACCAGCGATGCTTTCCGCCTGCCGGAGGTACCGCCGGTGTCCACTGACTTCCACGAGATCAAATTGGACGATTCAGGGGGAACGACCGACCTGGACTTCGGGCTGAGCCCAAAGACTGATAAGCCGAAAACGGGCCTCAGCGCGTGGACAACTGGCTGGGGAGGGGGCAGCTGGGGCTGGGGAGGCCTCAGCGGCTCGCAGACGGAAACCAGCAAGCCTGCCCAGGAGGACAAAACCGAGTACCCGGTCGACGACAGCCCCTGGGGCATCAACCGCCCAAAGCCAAAGAAGAAGGAAACGTCTACCTTCTCTTTCGGCGCTCTCGGCGAGGACGACGGGTCCAAGGACGCCGGCAGCTTCGACTTCTTGGGAGGTAGCAAGACGTCCGAGACGAAAGACGTTGGCGCCTTTTCTTGGGGCGCGCCTAAAGCCAAGACGGGCGACGATGATTTCTGGGGCAGCCTGAGCAACAAGAAGGTCGAGCCGCCGACGGAGCCAGAGAAACCTGCCGATGAGGCGGCTGACGACATCTGGGGGGTTTCCTCGACGAAAAAGGATGTAAGTAACAGCGTATTTATCATTCATCATATTGGAGTTCATTTTTTTTGGCGGACACTATTTTAACACGAATATATTTGGCAGAAGAAGAAGAAGGGCAAGGTAGCCGTCATAGACGAGTCACCCGCAGCAGATACGCCTTCAGGTGACATCCCACCAGAAGCCGCCGACGCCCTGCAACCCAGCGAGAATCCTCCAGGACCTGCCTTGACTCCAGACGAGGAGGCCGAGCTCCTCAAGTTACAGACGAAAAAGGACATTGGCAGCAAATTGACTAAAAAGCAAACGGACAGGTACAAGATCCTGACCGACAAAGTCGAGGAGGCGGCCAAGGCGGCGGAGGCATCAGCGGCCAAGCCCGCCGAGGCCGTGAGTGGCGATGCTGGTGATGTGCTCGACGACGCCGGCCCGCCGGCAGGTGCTGACGCTGCTGACGCTGCTGACGGTCCTGACCCCCTTGATGCCGCTCAGGCCGAAGCGGACGAAATGGCGCGGGTTATCCAGGAGGAAGAGGAAGAGATGGCCCAGCTCAGGGCGAAGAAGAAGCCGAAGAAGGCCGAAAAAGACCGCCTGCGTGTCTTGGAAGAACGCGCCGATGACCGTCTTCGAGAAGCCGAAGAAAAAAGGGCCGTTGACGGAAATCAAGAACCAGCGGACGCTGCACCTGGAGCCGTCGACGTCTCGGCCGGAGATACAGCCCTAGGCGAAGACCCCGCGCCTGAAGTCAACGCCGCGCAGGCCGAGGCCGACGAGAAGGCCAGAATCGCCCAGGAAGAGGAGGAGATGGCCGAGCTCAGGGCTAAAAAGAAACTGAAGAGGGCGGAAAAGGACAGGCTCCAAGAGCTCGAGGAACGCGCCGAAATCCGAGCTCGCGAAGCAGCAGAATTAGCCGCCGCCGCGCAGGCAGAAGCCGACGCCGCGCAAGCTGCAGCTGCCCAGGCCGAAGCTGACGAGAAGGCTCGAATGATCCAAGAAGAGGAGGAGGAGTTGGCCCAGCTCCGAGCGAAGAAGAAGTTGAAGAGCTCGGACAAGGAGCGACTCCGAATCCTCGAAGAGAATGCCGATTTGCGCGCCCGCGAAAATCAAGTCGCTCCACCGGAAGAACCCACCGCAGAGAGCGGCGGAGACAGCAACGAGTCCAAGAGTGACGAAACGGCACCGACATCCGTGGAAGACGCCGGCGCGCAAGCGGACAAGGACGAGGCGGCGCGGCTTATCGAGGAGGAAGAGATGGAGATCGAGCTGTTGTTGTCCAAATCGAAGTTGAAAAAGGCCGACAAATTCAGGCTGAAGGAACTACAAGACAACAAGGAAAAGCGCGAGCAAGACGCCGCGGCAAAGGCTGACGCTGCCGTCATTCCGGACCCGGTCGAACCCACAGTGGAAGAGAGCCCACCTGCAGCCGGAGATGCGCCAAGCGGTGGCGATGGCGGGGGGCCAAACCTGAACGAGCAGGACGACCTGGCCAGAAAGCTGATCGAAGAAGAGGAGCTCGAGCTCGACATTTTGTTGTCTAAATCCAAGCTCAAAAAAGCGGAAAAGGCACGCTTGAAGGTGCTCCAGGATAACAAAGACCAGCGAGACTACGAGGCCGCCGCTAAAGCCGCTTCTGAACCGGGCCACGACAGCGCCGAGCCAACGGCTGACGGCGCCGTTGAGAGTGGGCCTGCCTTGGACGAAGCTCCTGTCGACGACGAGAGCGCGGGCCAGGATGCACTGATCGCCGCCGAGGAAAGCGAGCTCACAGATCTCTTGACAAGGGCGAAGCTCAAGAAGACAGAAAAGACGCGGCTCAAGGAGCTCCAAGACCGCAAAGACCAGCGCGACGAGGAGGCCAGGATGGCGGCAGAAAAAGCGGCGGAAGAGGAGCGCTTGGCCCGTGAGAAAGCCGAACAAGAAGCCCGCGATCTCGAGGAGCAGAAGCGGCGCGACGAAATCGAGGCCGAGGAGGCCGAAATCGCGACGCTCAAGTCCAAAAAGAAGCTCAAGAAGTCCGAGAGGGACCGCCTCTCCGAGTTGGAATTCCGGGCTGAAGAACGGGCATCAGCCGAGGCTGACAAGCTGGCTACGGAACTACTCAAAGAAGACGCCGAAAATGAGGTCAAACAGGACGAATCGAAGGCTTCCAAGGGCTTCTCATGGGCCGATGACGACCCAGCCGATCAGAATGGGGCTGGCGACGACTGGATGGATTGGGGCCTGACCAGCTCCAAGAAACCCAAAAAGAAGGACAAGTCGAGCCCCCTAATCGAGTTTGGCGGCGCCAGTGATCCCGTCGCTATTACGGGTGCCGCACCAGCTATCGCTGAGGCGGTTGGTTTCGACTTTGGCTGGGGCAAGCCGAAGAAGAAGGACGTGCAGACGCCGGCTGATGACCTGTGGAGCTTCGGTGGCGGATCCAAGAAGAAGTCGAAAAACACGCCGACTGAAGTAATTGACGACCCTATCAAGCCCGACTTCATGGGCGATGCCAAGGACAAGATGGGTGGGGACGACATTTGGTCAACATTTGGCGTTGACAAAAAGGACAAGAGTTCGCGTAAGGACGCCCTCGCCACGGGACCCCCACCACCAGTACCTACACCCCCAAGTATGGATCTGACAGAAACAGAAGTCGACGCGCACGATGCCGGGGATCCGTGGGACGACCCGGGCGTCTCTACGGAACTCAGTAGGAGCAAGTCCAAGTCGTCCGACAAGGACTCGAAAAAGTCCTCCAAGGAGCCGAAGCTCAGCAAGAAGGAGCTCGAGAAGCTGGAGAAGGAGAAGAAAAAGGCCGTGAAGGAGCAGCAAGAACGCGACAGGCGCGAGGCCGAGGAAGCGGCCGAGAAAGAGAGGATCGCTGAAGAAGAGCGACTCGCAGCTGAAGCCAAGGCAGAGGAGGAGCGGCTGGCACACGAGGCCGCGGAGCTGGCCAGGCAAGAAGAGGAGGCGAAGCAGGCAGCTATCGACGCCATCGCGCTGGAGGAGGCCGACCTCGCCGTCTTGCAGGCCAAGAAGGACTCGGGCAAGAAGCTCACCAAGAAGGACAAGGAGAAGTATGACAAGCTCGCTGCCAGCTGCCAGGCCCGTGCGGACGAGAAGGCGGCCCAGGAGGCGGCCGAGCAGGCGGCACGTGACGAGGAGGAAAGGCTGGCGCGCGAGGCTGAGGAGCTCGCCCGCCAGCAGGAAATCGACAAGGAGGAGGCCGAGCTGCAAGAGCTGCAGAAGAAGAAGGACTCCGGGCGGAAGCTTCTCAAGAAGGACAAGGACAAGTACGACATGCTGCGCGCCAACAAGAAAGCCCGAGACAAGGCTGCCGAAGCGGCCAGCGCCCCCGTGGACGAGGCCGCGCCGGCAGACGCCCTCAAGGCCGACGACGACCTCGACAAGGACCTCGCCCAGCTGGACGCGAACCAGCTGGACGAGCTGGACCAGCTACTGTCCTCCCCCACAAAACCCATGGGAAGGGCGGCCGAGGTAAACCCGTTTGATTTCTGGGGTGCATCGAAGAAGTTGCCTAAGCCCAAAAAGGACAAAAGTCCTGGGGCTGAACCTGTGAGTCCATGTCTATTGCAACCCCCCTTGCCCC